>ML263631.1:101247-117666 GCA_005239495.1 Nicotiana undulata
CCCCACAACCCCTTAGTTCCCCTCACACTCTCCGCCGTCACACTCCCCTTATCAACCAAATTCTCTCTGCCCTAACCCTAATTTCCCTCGTCGTTGCTTGCTTGCAGTCGACTATGGTGTCTTACCACCATTCTCCAGCCTTAACGGCTCACCTAAGTCGAGATTCCTGCTATCTTTGAGGTCCTCAAGGGACCAGTGGCTGGCACACCTTGGCCTGTCCTCACAATCCTCAGGCCACCATGGCTCGACTTGAGTAAGATCGTCCTGTATCTTAGCTAAACCTATGGGTTCTAAGCCGATATCTCTCATTTCTGGGTTATTTTCTCGAAACCCTAATTTCATCTCCTAACCTTTTCTATCACGACACAAATCCTAATTCAAGTCGCGATGGCACCAACCAGCGGGGTCAGGCAAGCCGATATAACCTTCACTAAGTGATACCCTTCCCATTCGACCGAACAAGTCAATAATTACCAGTTTAAAACAACTAACATGATACTAGCCTTGAGTGAAGGTAAAATCATAGTAAATACAAGGCCGAAATAAGACATATACATAGTTATACAACCCAAAACCCAAAATATATATACACTACGCGTGTGTGCCAGGAACTAGTGTCACGATGTCATGGGCAACTACTGAATATACAATGACTACAATATATACATAGTCTTAGTCTGAATGAAATGGACAGAGAATATAACAAAAGAACTCCAGGGTGCTGCTAGGAAGTCGCCGGGAAAGCAGCTCACCGTGAAGTATGACCACGCTATTAATATCTAGCACCGGCCTGATAATCAGACATACCAGCCTCCGGACCTGTACAGTCAAGTACAGAAAGGAAAAGAAAGTGCAGCATGAGTACATATATATAAATATGTACCCAGTGACTATCGCGTCTAAACTCAAAGAAGTAGTGACGAGAGGTTGACTAGATACTCACTAAGGTCCAGCAACATAATATAGAATGAGATAAGGCTAAAGCAATAGGCATGCGAAACAGTAAGCAGCAAGTATATGAACACATAATGTAACACAAGTAAGAGCACCAAGTACCAATTCCTCTTATTCGACAATACCTTGCCAATATTGTCACATGTGAACCAGACTCAAGTGTACATATACCGACATGGACAAGACAACCGGCCGGAGTCATAAGGTAGGTCATAAGGACTGAGGTCATAAGCTCCCGACGATCGCGAATCATACCTGCGACTGATGTGCTGACTCGATAGTAATAAGCTCCCCACGATCGCGCATCATGCATGTGACTCGTGTGATGACTCAATAGTAATAAGCTCCCCACGATCGCACATCATGCCTGCGACTCGTGTGCTGACTCGATAGTAATAAGCTCCCCACGATCGCGCATCATGCCTTCGACTCGTGTGCTGACTCGTTAGTAATAATATTCACGTATAGGTACTTACGGGTACCAACTCGACCGTGAACTCAACAGTATTGTGTCAATATCATATCACTGATGGCCAATTAGGATTTACATCATCATATTTTTACGTCTCCCATGTCATTTCAACAATAAACATAATTTATAATACATACAATTGTTAAAATAAGGCACGAAATGGCATGCTCGTGGGTCCTACGGCTACCCGACATAGCAATATAGTCGCCACATACGGACTCTCGTCACTTGGTATGTACGCGGCCCTCTCAACATGTACACATAGCAAACAAGGAACCTACGGGGACATTTCTCCCTTATAAGTTTGGAAAGGAGACTCACCTCATGACGATATCACCCCTCGGATCAAGGATGCGCCCGAATCTCCAAAATTCACCCTCGACGGCTCGCAACTAACCAATCATGATATAATTGAATTAATTTAGGTTCCAAGAAGAAGAATTAACAAGAAATCCTAAATTTAAGCATTCTTGACCAATTTCGGAATTTCGACCCCGGGCCCACACGTTGGGATTTCGAAAATTCTTGAAGGAATCACCTACTCGAAGTCTACGGATCAAAGTTATGTGATTTATACAAGGATTCATAGCCTCAAATGAATAATTCACCAATTAATTCAAAGCCCTAGAATTTCTATCCAAATTTTATGATTTTTGATTCATTAGGAATAAGGCCCGTTGAATTCTATGCATAATAGTGAAAAATGGAAGAGAATTACTTACCTCTACAGTGGGTGGTCGTGGGAGGTGCAGTCACACCGGAAGTAGCTGCACCAGCAATGGTTTTTGCTGGTTTTTGGCCTCGTGCGGGGTCCGGGAGGCACCTGGGACCACCTGAGCCCCCGTCAAAACATACCAACAAGTCCCAAATCATTATACGGACTAGCTCGAGCCTACGGAACACTCATAACATCGCTAAAACTCAAAATCACCCTCCAAAACCCCTGAAATCATAACTTAATAACTTTGATTTCATTGCGCTGAACGTGTCTATACTATTCGGAATGACCTCGAATTTTGCAGACAAGTCATAAATGACTATACGGAACTATTCCGGATCCCGGAATTCCGTTCGGACCTCGATAGCATAAAGTCCCATTTCAAGCAAAATTCTAAACTTAAGGAAATCCTGATTTCCATTTCGGGCGCCGAAATGCTCCCGGGTCGTCACAAACCGGAGCCGAACATATGCCCAAGTCCGAAATCATCATACGGAGCTACTGGAGCTGTCAGAACTCGATTCCGAGGTCGTTTTCTCAAAATGATGACGGAAGTCAAACTTGGCCAAATAGGCCAACCTTAAGGAACCAAGTGTTCCTAAACCACTCAAATCATTTCCAAATCCCGAACCACCCGCTCCCGCAAGTCATAAAGCACGACTTGCCGCTATGGAAGGTTTCATTTAAGGGAACGGGGTCATAATACGCAAAATGATCGGCCGGGTCGTCACATTCTCCCCCTCTTAAACAAACGTTCGTCCTCGAACGGGTCTAGAATTGTATCTGAAGTGCTGAAAAGTTGCGGATATCTGCTCCACATGTCCTCCTCGGACTCCCAAGTCGCCTCCTCGGCTGGCTGGCCCCTCCCCTAAACCTTAACCGCAGAAACTGTTTGGACCTCAACTGGTCGTCCTGTCTATCAATAATGGCCACTGGCTCCTCCTCGTAACTCAACTGCTCGTCCAACTGAATAGTGCTATAATCAATCACGTGAGAGAAATCGGCGTGATACCTCCGAAGCATGGATACATGGAAAACTGGATGAACACCTGATAAGGGTGGAGGTAAAGCAAGCTCATAAGCAACCTCTCCGACCCGCTTCAACACCTCGAAAGGATAAACAAACCTGGGGCTTAGCTTGCCTTTCTTCCTGAATCTCATGATGCCCTTCATCGGCGAAACCTTCAGCAGGACCTTGTCTCCCTCCATGAATGCTATATCACGCGCCCGCTGATCCGCATAGCTCTTCTGCCTAGACTGAGTTGGGCGAAGCCTCTCCTGAATCACCTTCACTCCCTCCAAGGCATCTCTCACCAGATCTGTGCTATATAACTTGGCCTCGCCAGGCTCAAACCACCCAATGGGAGACCGACATCGCCGAGACCATATAGAGCCTAAAATGGAGCCATCTCTATGCTGGACTGATAGCTATTATTGTACGCAAACTCCGCCAAAGGCAAGAATTGGTTCCACTGACCTCCAAAATCAATCACACAAGCCCTAAGCATATCCTCTAATATCTGAACCGTACGCTCTGACTGGCCATCAGTCTGAGGATGAAATGCTGAATTGAGGTCTATCTGAGTGCCCATCTCATTGTGCAAAGCTCTCTAGAAGTGCGAGGTGAACTGAGTACCTCGATCTAAGATGATAGACACCGGAACACCATGCAGTCGGACAATCTCTCTCATGAAAATCTAAGCCAGCCTCTATGAAGTATAAGTAGTAGCATCTGGAATGAAATGCGCTGATTTGGTCAGTCTATCCACAATGACCCAAACTGCGTCAACCTTCCGCAATGTCCGAAGCAACCCAACCAAGAAGTCCATGGTGATGTGCTTCCATTTCCACTCAGGAATGGGCATTTGCTGGAACAAGCCTCCTGGCCTCTGGTGCTCGTAGTTGACCTGCTGACAGTTAAGACACCTGGCTACATACTGCACAATATCCTTCTTCATCCGCCTCCACCAGTAATGCTGCCTCATATCATGGTACATCTTCGTCGCCCTCGGATGAATAGAATACCTCGAACTATGCGCTGCTGCTAGAATCCTCTCCCTCAGGCCATCAATATCTGGAACACACAATCGGCCCTGAAGTCTCAAAACCACATCCTCGCCTAGGGTAACATCCTTGTCCCTACCCTGGACTACGGTATCTCGAAGCTGTGCCAAACACGGGTCATCAAACTATTGAGCCTTGATCTCTCCCAATAACGAAGACTGAGAAACCACATGATCTAGAACTCGACGAGGCTCAGAAAGATCCAATCTCACCAGACGATTGGCCAAGGACCGAATGTCCAAGGCTAGAGGTCTCTCCTCCGCTGCAATGTAAGCTAAACTGCCCATATTCGCTGCTCTCCTGCTCAAAGAATCTGCCACTACATTCGCCTTTCCCGGGTGGTACAAAATAGTACGATCATAGTCTTTTAACAACTCAAGCCATCTTCACTACCTCAAATTAAGGTCCTTCTGCTTAAATAAATTCTGCAAACTGCGATTGTCGGTGTAGACCTCACAAGACACGCCATATAAGTAGTGCCGACATACCTTTAACGCATGAACAATCGCTACCAACTCCAAGTCGTGTACATGATAATTCTTCTCATGAACCATCATCTGTCGTGAAGCATAAGCAATAACCCTGCCATCCTGCATCAGCACACACCCCAATCCGACACGTGAAGCGTCGTAATATACAGTATACATCCCTGACTTAGGAAATAATGATAGAACTGGCGCTGAAGTCAATGATGCCTTGAGCTTCTGAAAGCTCTCCTCACAATCGTCTGACCATCGAAACGGGGCATTATTCTGAGTCAATCTGGTCAATGGGGCTGCAATAGAAGAAAACCCCTCCACGAACCGACGGTAATAGCCTGCTAAACCCAGAAAGCTCCTTATCTATGAAGCTGAGGTAGGACGCGGCCAACTCTAAACTGCCTCTATCTTCCGAGGATAAACCTTGATACCCTCTCCTGAAACCATATGCCCCAGAAATGCCACGGACTCCAGCCAAAACTCGCACTTGGAGAACTTAGCATATAGCTTCTGCTCTCGCAAGGTCTGAAGCACAACTCTGAAATGCTGCTCGTGCTCAACCAAGCTCTGTGAGTAGATCAATATATCATCAATGAAAACAATAATGAAGGAGTCGATATACGGCTTGAATACCCTATTCATCAAGTCCATAAATGTTGTTGGGGAATTAGTCAAGCCAAAGGACATCACTAGTAACTCATAATGGCCATATCTGGTGCGAAAAGAGCTTTTCAGAACATCAGAAGCCTGAATCTTCAGCTGGTGATAGCCTGACCTCAGATCAATCTTAGAGAACCACGAGCACACTGTAGCTGATCAAACAAATCGTCAATGCACGGCAAAGGGTACTTATTCTTGATGGTCACTTTATTCAACTGGCGGTAATCAATGCACATCCGCATGGACCCACCCTTCTTCTTCACAAATAAGACTGGAGCACCCCACGGCGACACACTTGGCCTGATGAATCCCTTGGCCAATAACTCTTCAAGCTGCTCCTTCAACTCTTTTAGCTCCTTAGGAGCCATACGATATGGAGGAATGGAAATAGGCTGAGTATCTGGAGCCAAATCAATACAGAAGTCAATATCTCGATCTGGAGGCATGCCTGGAAGATCTGCAGGAAACACATCTGGAAACTCCCGAACAACCGGTACTGAATCAATGGTAGGAGACTCGGCGGTGGTGTCCCGCATATAAGCAAGGTAAGACAAACACCCTTTCTCGACCATGTGCCGAGCCTTCATAAAAGAAATGACCCTGCTGAATGCACTAACTAAAGAACCCCTCCACTCCAATCTCGGCGACTCAGGCATGGCTAACGTAACTGTCTTGGCATGGCAATCCAACACAGCATGATAAGGAGATAGCCAATCCATGCCCAAAATAACCTCGAAATCAACCATATCAAGCAATAACAGGTCGACCCTGGTCTCAAACCCACAAAAATCAATCACACAAGCTCGGTAGATCCGGTCTACCACTACAGAATCGCCCACAAAAGTGGACACATACAAAGGAGAACCCAAGGACTCAGAAGCAACATCTAGAGAATGGGAAAATAATGCTGAGATATATGAATATGTAGACCCTGGATCAAATAGCACTAAAGCCTCTCTACCACAGACTTAAATAATACTTGTAATCACAGCGTTTGAGGCCACTGCGTCCGCCTTGGCCGGAATAGCATAGAACGTGGCTGTAGCACCTGATGACTGAGCTCCCCCAGGAAGAGCTGGAGCCGAATGACCCCCTCCTGACTGGCCTCCCCCTCTAGGAAGGCCCCTGCCAATTTGACCTCCACCCCTAGGTGGTCGGACTGCTGGTGCGGGACCCATAGGCTGGTGACTCTACTGAACGGCCTTGCCCCTAAAGCGGGGGCAATCCCTCTTCATATGGCCTAAGTCCCCACACTCGTAACATCTCAGATGTGACATACCCTACTGGCCTGAAGAGTAAGAGTCCCGAATGGCTAGAGTGCGATGAGAAACATCTGTCACAGCACTAAAATAGGAACCGGAGGATCTCTGACGGCAGGAGTAGCCACTAGATGGACTGTGAATGGCTGGAGGACGGTAGGAGCGCTCTAGCATGTCACTAAACTGAGGCCTCACTGAGACACCCCTGGGAGGAAATGGAGGTGCTGAATATGAAGGCCTACTGAACTAACCTATGCCCCTAGCTGGAGCACCCCTGAAGTCACCTATGAATCTGGCCATATTATCCTGCTGACCTGACTGAACCTGCTCCCTGCTCCTCGTACGGTAACCCTCGATCCATCGAGGTATCTCGAATACCAGCTGGAATGGGGTACCCATCTCTACCTCTCTAGCCATGGAGGTCCTGATACCTGGATGTAAGCCTGCCACAAATCGTCGCACTTTCTCAGCATCAGTGGGAAATATCATAAGGGCATGGCAGGATAACTCTGAAAACCTTGCCTCATAGTCAGTCACGGACATCTGTCCCTGCTCTAACCTCTCAAACAGACCCTGAAGCTCCTCCCTCTCAAATGATGGAAGGTATCTGTCCAGAAAGAGCTGTGTAAACTGCTCCCAAGTAACCGGTGGAGAACCTGCTGGCCTACTGAGCACATAAGACTGCCACCATCTGCGAGCTCTGCCCTCTAACTGAAAAGTGGTGAAATCTACCCCGTGTGACTCCAATATCCTCATATTGTGCAGTCTGTCCCTGCACCTGTCGATGAAATCCTGGGCATCCTAACCTTGCTCTCCCCCGAAGCCTGGAGGACGAAGTCTAATCCATCTGTCTAGTAACTTCTGCTGGTCGCCCTCTAAAATGGGCCTGGGCTCTGGCAGTACTACTATAGGCTGAGCTCCAATCACGGGCGGTGTACCCAAAATAGGATGTGCTGCTGCCGGTCTTGTGGCCTGAGCTGTAGGGGTCTAAACTCCCCCTCCTTCCTGAGAAGTAGCAGGATCTGATGGAAGTACCCCTTCCTGGGACATAGTGTCCATAAACCTCAACATACGGCCCATAACCTCCTGGAAGCCTGGCGCCGTCATAAAGTCGTTAGAGCAGGAGCAACTGGAGGCAACTCATCCTGCTCCTCAATAATAGGATCCTCAGGTGGTGCAGCTGGTACGGCTCTGGGACGTCCTCATCCTCTAACTCAGGCAGGTGCCCTACCCCTGCCTCCACCACGGCCTCGAGTGGCGGTGGTAGCGGCCTCTCCCGGATCAGGTGCATGAGAAGCACGCGTCCTCACCATCTGTGAGAGAATAGAAGATCAAGTTTGAGTACGTCATTGATTGCACGATAGGATATGAACAAAAGGAGTTTCTGAAGACCCCATAGCCTCTTGAAGATAAGTACAGACATCTCCGTACCGATCCGCAATACTCTACTGGGTCTGCCCGTGACTCGTGAGACTACGTGAACCTAAAACTCTTATACCACATTGTCACGACCCAAATTCTAATTCAAGTCGTGATTGCGCCCAACAGCAGGGTCAGGCAAGCCGATATAACCTTCACTAAGTGATACCCTTCCCATTCGACCGAACAAGTCAATAATTACCAGTTTAAAACAACTAACATGATACTAGCCTTGAGTGAAGGTAAAATCATAGTAAATACAAGGCCGAAATAAGACATATACATAGTTATACAACCCAAAACCCAAAATATATATACAATATGCGTGTGTACCAGGAACTAGTGTCACGAGTGTCATGGGCAACTACTGAATATACAATGACTACAATATATACAAAGTCTCATTCTGAATGAAATGGACAGAGAATATAACAAAAGAACTCCAGGGTGCTGCTAGGAAGTCGCCGGGAAAGCAGCTCACCGTGAAGTATGACCACACTATCAATATCTAGCATCGTCCTGATAATCAGACGTACCAGCTTCCGGACCTGTACAATCAAGTACAGCAAGGAAAAGAAAGTGCAGCATGAGTACATATATATAAATATGTACCCAGTGACTATCCCGTCTAAACTCGAAGAAGTAGTAACGAGAGGTCGACTAGATACTCACTAAGGTCCAGCAACATAATATTGAATGAGATAAGGCTAAAGCAATAGGCATGCGAAACAGTAAGCAACAATTATATGAACACATAATGTAACACAAGTAATAGCACCAAGTACCAATTCCTCTTATTCGACAATACCTTGCCAATACTGTCACATGTGAACCAGACTCAAGTGTACATATACCGACACGAACAAGAAAACCGGCTGGAGTCATAAGGTAGGTCATAAGGACTGAGGTCATAATCTCCCCACGATCACGAATCATACCTGCGACTCGTGTGCTGACTCGATAGTAATAAGCTCCCCACGATCACGCATCATGCCTGCGACTCGTGTGCTGACTCGATAGTAATAATATTCACATATAGGTACCTACGGGGACATTTCCCCCTTACAAGTTTGGAAAGGAGACTCACCTCGTGACGATATCACCCCTTGGATCAAGGATGCGCCCGAATCTCCGAAATTCACCCTCGACGGCTCGCAACTAACGAATCATGGTATAATTGAATTAATTTAGGTTCCAAGAAGAATAATTAACAAGAGTCCTAAATTTAAGCATTCTTGACCAATTCCGGAATTTCGACCCCGGGCCCACACGTTGGGATTTCAAAAATTCTTGAAGGAATCACCTACTCAAAGTCTAAGCTTCGAAGTTATATTATTTATACAAGGATTCATAGCCTCAAATGAATAATTCACCAATTTATTCAAAGCCCTAGAATTTCTATCCAAATTGTATGATTTTTGATTCTTTAGGAATAAGGCCCGTTTAATTCTATGCATAGTAGTGAAAAACGGAAGAGAATTACATACCTCTATAGTGGGTGGTCGTGGGAAGTGTTGCTCAAACTTGGATGCTCTCTAATGGAGGTTGATGATGGGTAAAAATAAAGAAAACCCGTATTTTTGGACATTTAAAAGGGCTGGCAACAGTGATTTCCGCAACTGCAACCTTGGGACCGCAGGTGCGGTCTCGCACCTGCGAAAATATCATCGCCCCTGCGGAAAAGGTCCTGGGACCTTGAGCATCGCACCTGCTGAGAAGGAGTCCCCACCAGCGGTCCTGCTTCTGCGAAAAAGGGACGCACCACTGATGGGGGTCGTACCTGCGAAGGCTGGACCGCAGGTGCGGACTCGCACCTGCGACTGAGAGACCGTAAGTTCAGTCACACCAGAAGTAGCTGCACCATTAATGGTTTTGCTGGTTTTTGGCCTCGTGCGGGGTCCGGGAGGCACCAGGGACCACCCGAGCCCCCGTCAAAACATACCACCAGGTCCCAAATCATTATACGGACTAGCTCGAGCCAACATAACACTCATAACATCGCTAAAACTCAAAATCACCCTCCAAAACCCCTAAAATCATATCTTAATAACTTTGAAATTTCTAGAATTCATTTCATTGCGCTGAATGGGTCTATACTACTCGGAATGACCTCGAATTTTGCAGACTAGTCATAAATGACTATATAGAACTATTCGCGATCCCGGAATTCCGTTCGGACCTCGATCGAATAAAGTCCCATTTCAAGCCAAATTCCAAACTTAAGGAAATCCTGATTTCCATTTCGGGCGCCGAAATGCTCCCGGGTCGTCAGAAACCGGAGCTGTCAGAACTCGATTCCGAGGTTGTTTGATCAAAATGTTGACCGAAGACAAACTTGGCCAAATAGGCCAACCTTAAGGAACCAAATGTTCCTAAACCACTCAAATCATTTCCAAATCCCGAACTACCCGCTCCCCTAAGTCATAAAGCACGAGTAGACGCTATGGAATGTTATATTTAAGGAAACGGGGTCGTAATACGCAAAACGACCGGATGGGTCGTCACATTTTCTATAAAAGATCTAAGAAGATTCAAACTAGTTTTACTTGTTTTTATGAAAAACCTTCCGATTTTCAAAAGTGTCTCTTCATTTTTTTTCTTAGCTAGGGTTTCTGAAACTTTTCTTCAAAACGATTCTGATTTTGTTCAGATTTGGTCCTTCCCGTTTCTACTTGGTTTACTTGCTTATTCATGGGAAATCTATATTACTTTCCTTAAAACCAACATTACTTTGAATCCCTGATTAACGGATTTCGCTGTAATGTTATTCATATGCTAATTATTGGTTATTTTCCCTATTTCAAACCTTTAAATTATTTCTTGCCTTATTTACGATCAACTGTATTATTTATTGATTCTTACTACTTATTACCTTAATTGAACATTTGTGTATCTCTTTCCTTAATTGTTACTTGTTCTCTACCAGTGTTGAATTACTCCCTAATTAAGGGAAGACTTTACTGATTTTATTCTTAATTGATTATGTGACTCTTCAATTATTAAACAATTTTATTGTTTACCTTATTTACCTAGCTTTCAAACTGCTATATATATACAGCCCTCTACTCTCATTGACACGGACATTAGTTCATAAAATTCTCTCTCACACTTAAAGTTTTCTGCTCTTTCTTGTTACTTGCTATTTCTACTGAACTAAACAGCCGTAAGACAAGGCTAGTTATTGCACTACACTTCTCTACACTTTGTGTCTACTCAGCTAAACTAGTATGTTCTAATTTAAATCCAAGTTCCAAACCCTATGTGTTCTTTTACTGCTTTATTTTACTAATCACCAATCTATTTATGTCTATTATTTGGCTTTTCGATATGTAACTAGTCTGTTTAAATCACTACTTCACTTAGCATATATGAATTCTATCCTAATTCAACTTATGATTAGCATGTCTATGAACCTGCTTATTACCTTTGTAGTATGTGTCGACTTGACTCCACTCCATTTGTATATGCTTGAATGTTTGTCTATTTGTTTACTCAGTTTTGATATTAATCTTCTTTGCTAAGTTATTACTACCCCTAAGTACTTCTTGTGAGCACGTGATTTTTGTCTGTCGTATAATCCTACAAAAATCTCAGTAAATTAATTAGTTTTATGGGTTTTATTGAATTTTTTATGCTATTTGTGAATTCATTTTACATTATGTAGTCAGAATTTATCGTTTAAATCCGTAAATAATTAAAAATGGCGTGGTTGAACACATAACCTTAGTTATCATTTAAATAAATATAATTGTTTGGTATAAAATATGTTAATGTTAATTTAATTATTCCTTTTTAAACAAAATTGTGAAATTTGTCCTTTAAATGATTAGGAGTACTAATTTAATTGTTTTACCCTTAAGTAATTCATCAATTAATCTGTATTTAGACAAAATTAAGTTAAAATTAATTACTACATTTTTGTTTAGTTTAAACTTAATTGAAATTGTTTAATTAATGGGGAAATCAAGCTTAAAAACAAGATTGGGCCAAAATAACCCAAGCCCAAACATGATCCTTACACCACTCCACCTGCCCAACCCAAGGTTTACCCGGCCTTCCCCCAGTAACCAAAACGACCCCATTTTGCCCTAGAGCCATCCTAGCCGTTTATCAAGATCAATCGAACGGCTGGGAACTCCCCAGCCTCTCCACTATATAACTGTTCCTAATACCCCCCCCCCCCCTTTCCATTTGCCTAAGTACTACACCCCCCCTTCTCCCTTCCGTCTCTTACCTCCCTTTAGAGACCAGCCTCCCCCACCACCGGACAACTGTGGTTCCACCCCTCCTCCCCCGTGCTCCGCTGGCCGGAAATCGCCTCCAACGGCGGAGCTTCTCCAATCAACCCCAAATTTCACCTGGATGATCCTCTCATCATCCTCAATCACCTGTCATCATTTATTTCTTCAAAAAACCAACAATAAGCAAGGAATTCCAAATCTAAGAATTTGAAAAACCTAAATTACTCCACCGGCCAATTTAGAGACAATTGATGGCTCAGACCTTCACGAGTCAACTGCTCTTGACTAGAGCAATTGATTCGGGAGGGTTTAAGTCATTTTGAAACCCTGCCGGAATCCGGCCGAGGTCCGGCGACCCTCGAATTCTCCGGCCAAGTTTCCTTCAACCGGTACTTCCATGTTTCTGATTTCTTTTATGTAAAAATCATCATGAATATGTCATCGTTCTAAATCCATATCTGTTTGTTTTCTTTCACTATTTTCCATATTTGTTGTATTGAGTCAATTAAGTGTGAGCATTCCTATCTCGTGTATTGAATCCGCACAATAGTTTGATTATGCTTTCATTATTTGAATCTTGATTAATCAGTCTAGGAATTCTTGTGGTAAAGGATTCTGAATTTCATTTTAAGACCAAATCTCATGTTAATCATTTCTTTTAGGTTGTTTCAGTAATTTCTTTTTTCTTTTTCTTTCTCTCTTTATGTTATCTTCGTTTATCCTCGCTCATTGTTTGATTGTTATTATCCTGCTATAGATTGACTAAGAAGAATCTAAAATTACAATTTGTTTAATCTTGATTAGAACAGTGTTATCATGTATTGCGATTTGAATTAGATGATTCTTTAATTTCAATCTCTGTGATCGAGTTTACCTATCTAGATAATAATTTTAAATTGTTTTGTGCTGATTGAACTGAAACTTGATCTTCGCCTTTCTTTGCTTTGATTGTTGATTCTGTTTAGTGTTAAGTGAGTATCAATTTAGGATTCCTTCCTAATTGTGTCATGCATAAGAGCTATTAGCTCTTTTAGGATTAATACTAGTTAATCTGGACCAGTGCAGGGTAATGAATTAACTTAGTTTAATCTTAAACTCAAGGCTTCCCTAATTAGTGATAACCTTCTAAAAGACACTTGTTTAACTAGTTTAACCTAGGTTGATATTCTCTTAAACAATTAACTAAGTCCTAAAATATGTTTAAGATAATTAATTTAGGTTTCATTAACTAAACAAATCATTTAACCTAAGTTAAGAAAACTGAGTTGACTAACCATAATTAAGCCTAATTAAATTGATCAATTAATTAATTTAAACCTATGCTTAATAATTGGCTAAGTCTCTGATTTTAGGTGATCAAATTGAATTAACTTAACTTAATCAGTTAGCTTAAGTTAAAGAATTAAATTTATTGACCTACTTTAATTAATTAACTTAAACATAGGTAATTAGTATGAAACTAACTCTAAACATTTAATCAATTAACCTTTACTTAGTTAATTTAAGTATAGATAAACATAACTAGTATTCAACAATAGTAAGCTAACTAGAGTTAATTAACTAAACTAAACCCAAGTAAGTAACACTGGTTACCTAATGGTAAATATAGGGACTTCAAAGGGCATATCAGGTAATGTATAATAGGAAATCAGATTTTTAAGGGTAAAAGAGTCTTTTAATGGGTAAGAAAGTTCTAGAATAAGGGCAGCTGTCCCAAAGCTAAGGTTGATAGCTGCCCTATGTACTGTTTTTGGTACTAGTTTCAGCTTTTGGATAGGGAATATTCCAAGGAATATCCCATTCCCAAATACCTATAATTAGACCCTCTCCCCTTAGTCTAAGGAGGTTCTTTTACACTCTGAAAATTCTCTCTGCAGCTTGAAAATTACTTTCTAAAATACTGAATACTAGAAAAACAAAGGAAAAAAAATCTGATTTCTTTTGAACAAAATTCATCAGTAGACTGTCTGGTTCTGAGCTTTCATCATCCTTGGGTGTTCTGATTTTTGAAGATTTTAAGTATTTATATTCAAAATTTCTGGGTTATCTTCTTGCTGAGGCTGGCTTTTGGTTTCTGGGGTTTGCTGCTTGCTGTTGCTGGATTTCTTTTCTTTTGTTGATTGTTGTCACAACTTGGCCTTTATTTGGCCAAGTTTCTTTTGATGTTTTACTCCTAAAAAGGTATGTAAAACTGAACCTTTTTTTATGAAATATAAAGATCTGAAATCTTCTGTCTTTCCTCCATGAATCTGTGTTTCTGTTGGTTTAAAGTTGTTCATGTATGAATCTTTGTGACAAAATGTGATGCATTACATTATGTTTATTTAGTTTCTAATCTCTGAACCTTATATAAATCTGCTTTATCTTAGAGCTAGTTGTGCATGATTGTGTAATCGAGGGGCTGTTAGAAAATAGTATCAAATGGTAATGAACTTAACCTCTAATGGTTAAGTTCATCCTATAAAGATGCTTAAATATTGGTCTAATTCAGGCCCAAGATATCTAGATATTCCTATGAAACAACACTAAAGTAGATGAATTTGACCCTCTATAATTGTCAAATTCTGTAACGACCCAGTCGGTCGTATTGTGTATTGGGACTCTGTTCCCGTGAATGACTCTTTCCATAGCGGCTACTCGTGCCTTATGACTTGTGTGGGCAGGTAGTTCAGGATTCGGAAGTGATTTGGCCAGTTCAGGAACACTTGGTTCCTGAAGGCTAGCCTGTTTGGCTAATTTTGGTTCCGAGCAGCGTTTTGAGCAAACGACCTCAGAATCAAGTTCTGACATTTCCAACAGCTCCGGATGATGATTTCGGACTTGGGAGTGTGTTCGCCTCGGGTTTCTGATGACCCGGTAGTGTTTCGGCACCTGAATTGGAATTCAGGATTTCATGTGATTTAGAATTTAGCTTGGAATTGGACCTCGTGATATCATGGTCCGAATGGAATTCCGGAACAGGTAATAGTTCTGTATAGTCATTTATGACTTGTCCACAAAATTTGGGGTCATTCCGAGCAGTATAGACCTGTTCGACGTATTGATGAGCCATTTGAAATTTTCTTGAAATCATAAGTTTGATCTAAGGGGTTTTGGAGAGTGAGTCTTGGGTTGAATGATGTTTTTAGTGTTATGGGAGCTCAAGCAAGTCCGTCATGTGATTTGGGACTTGTTGGTATAATTTGTCAAGGGCTCGGGTGGGCCCAGGGGTCTCCCGGACCCTGATCGGGGTCAAAAAACCAGCAAAACTCATAGCTGGTGGGAATTTACTGGTGTCACCGCACCTGCGGTCCATGAGCCGCAGGCGCGAGGTTCGCACCAGCGGAAAAACAATCGCAGGCGCGGCTCCTTCCGCAAGAGCGGCCTTCTTCCCACAGGCGCGGACAAATGCCCGCAGGCGCGAGTTTCCCAAGGGGGCCAGGCCATCGCAGGAGCGGCCTTTTCCCCGCAGGCGCGGCTCCGCAGGCGCGGACAAAAGCCCGCAAGTGCGAGAAATCCCCCAGGGGCCCAGGCCATTTTCCACAGGCGCGACCCAATCTTCCGCAGGTGCGAGTCTGCACATGCGATCCAAAAGTCGCAGGTGCGGAAACTGCTGGGCAGTCCTAATAAAAGGCCCAAGTCGTGATTGCTTTCCCAAAATCACATTTCCTCCATTGTTGACGACCCCAAGAGCTCCAGAACGGGTATTTTGGCCTAGGAACTCAGGTAAATGATTCCGTATCCCTCCGCATGTCATTTCTTCCGTTCTTTGAGAATTTCCTCTTCCTAATTCATAGGAATTCATAAGAAATTTGTTGGGGAGAATAAAGGGTTTTGATGAAAATGTAAATTCTGATTTTTGGGCCATTGAAGGATGATTAATTGAGTTAATCTTGATCCTTAGGCGACGTATAGTGTGTTTCTTCAAGAGATATATTTTTCCGGACGCCGAGGCTCGGAGTTGAATTTCCAAAGTACGTCAAGAATACGTTTTTGAGGAAATATGTGATAAATCCTCCTCGAATCTTCCTAAATTGATATAATTATGTGCTTTTGGCTAGTTGCGTGCCGTCGAGGGTGATTCAGAGGATTCGTGCGTCTTGTTGATTGATCCGTTGGTCGGAGGAGCACTTGTCCAAGTGAGTCTCCTTTCCAAACTTTGTAAGGGGGAAAT
>ML263632.1:0-10889 GCA_005239495.1 Nicotiana undulata
ATTTACAAGAAATTGCCTTACATAAAAAAATTTAAAAAAAAATAGGCCGGACCCGTTTAGGCCCGTTTGGCCCGCGGGCCCGGCTCGCTTAGCCCCGGCCCATGTGGGCTTAGGTCCGTGGGGGCCGGTTCCACCCGCAAAGCCCGGGCCCGCAAAGCCCGCGGCCCGTTTGGCCCGGGCCCGGCCCGTTAGCCACCCTTAGTGATGCAGTGTCAAAGTAAGTTGCTACCTCTACAGATATTCAGATCCCCCTCTCAGCAGACACAGACATTCCAGAGTCCCAGCTACCTGCCTCTCTTTAGGCCACAGTTGCATCCACAACCACTCCACGGCCCACTCCACAAGCCACCACTACACAACCCCGGGTCTCACTTCCAGCTCTTTCTAAGTTGGGTCTCCTAGCTCAACACACTAATGCTAAAATGGACCGGCTGATGAAGGAGCTCCCAACCATCATTCGACAGGCATTTCTTCCCTTCCAATCCTCAGTGACGGCGCTTCAACGGCAACATCAATCTTATGAGGATAGCCTGAAGCAAATTGAGGTGCGTCTGGAGAAATTTGAACGGGGCGAGGTTGGAGGCATGCCTCAGCTCCGTAAAGATGTAGATGCACTTAAGGGTGAGATACAAAAGATGCACAACCTGGAGTTTAACTTATCTTCCCTCCTGCCAAAGGAATGTGAGCAAGGAGTTGGCACATCCATTCCTGGACTGGACTTTAATTTCACCACACTGATGACAACTCCCGAGCCGGAGACTGTTGGGACCTCCTAGGCTCTAGCTTCTCTTGCATCCAACGACATTCCCTATGAGGTAGATTCCAGACATACTGAAGAGTCTAAAGAAGGGGAGACAGATGAAGATGCACTGTCAGAGGAGGATGAGGGTCCTCAAGACAAGGGTAAGCAAGTTGTCGTTACTACAGTTGCACAAGAGGAAGAAGAAGAAGACGTATAGAAGGCAATTGCACACTCGCTAGAGGATATGGTCTCCAAAGCCCATCCATCGACCACTCAATCATCATCGGGAGAGGCTAGAAGCTCCCAGGCCCTCGCTCCATCATCAGGGCAGTTGGAGACCCCTACTCCATCCGTGGAGGTCACTCCTCAAGCTGAGATCCCATCAGCCACAGCTTCAACATCAGCAGGTGACCCCACAGCAGTTCAGCATGCTTCAGACTCTCATAGCGCTTAGTGCGCCCCAGGGATCCCCTCAACTCTGTTTTTAGATTTCTTATGCATTGGGGACGATGCATGCTCTTCAGTTGGGGGTGGGATAGCTATTATGTGATCTTTGTGTACATAGTTGTATATATAAAAAACAAAAAATATATAGTTGTATGCATAACTCCCGTAGTAGTTAGTAATGAATTCTCCTTGGTTTTTCTTCGTCGGGTTCTTTTCCAAGGGTGTAATAGTAGAACCATGGCAGTAGTATGAAACGTTTTGACCTGTTTGATGTGATTGTATAGTTTCAAGCATGTATGTTTGTAAATGAATTGTACCCTTCCGTTGTTGATATATATATATATATATATATTAGATTTTGTCATTTTTGTGAACTTGAGGCTTGCTCTTTGACTTTATGTTTACTCAGAATTGTACTTATCATATGATGAAAGCTTTGAGTTTCCTGGTGTTCAATTGAGGGCTAAAACTATGTTGAGTCAAACAGTTCATGTGTCATGTGTGTTAGTGTTTGTGTAAATAATTCTTGTGTTTACTTCTATCATCTAGAACTTGCACGGTAGGTCTTTCAATGCTAATGATAATTAAGTTTGGTTGGAGAGATGACCTTAGCCATTCTTTGTGTTATTTAAAAAAAACCTTTAGCTTTCAAGCTAACCATTGCATAAATATTATCACTTGTTACCCCATATGAGCCTTTAACCTTTTCTTTGGCCACCTCATTGCAAACCTTTCCCCTTTTGTATGATAATTCCCTCTTTTGAACCCTTCCCTCTTTGAACATTGAGAATGAGGCTAAAAGCCTAAGTTGGGGGTGTGGTGTCAAGTTGGAAATTGGTAAGATTGTATATTGAGTGTAGGATCATAGACCTCAAAGTGTTCATGTGAAATTGTTCAAGCTCCACATGAAAAATACAAAACAAAAATACATTTATGGAGATATATGTAAGTATATAGATGTGGAGTCTTGAATAAAAGTAGATAGGTAGTCAAGGTGGTTCTATGTCGATAACTAGAAGGTTATGAGGTTTGAAAAGAAACAAAGTGCAAAAAGAAAGACAAATGTGAGTAGTGTTCAAGGAGAGTGTAGTCACTTGTATCCCAAATGCTTATCCAACCCTTCCCTAAACCTACATTACAAGCTTAAAAAGTCCTTATGGGATCTCCAATCGAATATTTTTGAATAGGCGGCGAATTAAAATAAGGGCAAGCTTATGGCATGATATGTTGTAACACTTGAAATTCCTTGTGAGAGTGAGTGTCTTTGTAAATCTGTCCCCTTTGTTGTCTCTGTAAATATGGTGATTTTGGGACCTTCTTTCTTGTGAGGGAACATGAACTACAAGGTTTAACAGAACTTAGGTTCTTGAAGTCGAATGCAAGTGCACTTAGCTGAGAGTTACATTTTGTCTATTTGGTCGAGGCTCAAAGTACACAGGTTGATTAGTTGTTTTGTTAAATAATAATGGTTGTCCAGGAAGGGTAAATAAATGAAAGTACATTCTTGTAAACTCACAATTAAAACCATCCACGGTCATTACTGTTTCATGTCGTCAGTCAGAGTCTAGGATAGGATAATGTTGTTTTAGTTGCTTGAGGACAAGAAAGAGTTTAAGTTGGAGGTGTTGATGTGCCGTAGAATTTCGGCACATTTAATACCAATTACTTAGATTTTAGTTTGTTTTTAATGAAATTGTTCGTTAATTCTCATGAAGTTTTGATGTTTTGCATTACATGAGGCTTGAGGACCCAAAAACACGGAAAAGAAGTCAAAAAGCCACAAAAGATAAGAAATAAGGCAAGAATGTGGTCGCACAACTACTATGTGGACCGCATAACTCACATGCGGATCGCAGAATGCGTGAGGCAACCGCATATTGAAGCAGTCCATTTGGCTATATCAAGTGAAGATTATGCGTTCCATTATGCGACTGCATAACATATTTGCGAGCCGCATAATGGATCGCAGAATTCCACAAGAGGCTGCTATCACAGTTATGCGATGGAAAAATGCGGTCGCATATCAACAATGCGAACCGCATAACTTTTCTGCGATGGGCACCTGAAACTTAGATCTGAAGATTTGTGATGAAATTGAGGAACATGCGGACCGCATACCTGTTTTGCGACAGATATGCAGTCGCACAATGTGTCTGCAGGGGAAATCTTGTCCAAAATTGGCCCCGACTTTTAGCCCACTATAAATAGATTTATTAGGGTTTTGTGGGGGCATCTTTTCTGAAAAAGAGGCTACAATACAAGGCATCGAATAGTCCATCTTTTGGAAGCTTTAGAAGGAAGAATCTTGCACTTTTGTAAGCAATATGACATTGAATATTATTATCTTTTTGTATTTTAGCATGAGTAGCTAGTTTTAAATACTAATGTTGTGTACCCTAAATGGGTGTAATGTTAATGGTTGTTTACCATTGAATATATATATAATGGTTGGTTGATATATATTTATTTCTGATTCTTTATTTATTGTTGGTGGTTTCAAACATTAACAAGTGTCATTATACTCTTTCTTTACTTGGAAAAGTGGGTTAGGGTTTGGTAGAAGTAAATATCAAAAACTCAAGGCGTTAAACCTTGTTTAATAAAATCGCTTAGGAATAAGTGGATTTTATTTGGCATAAATTGACTATTCTTAATTGCAACTCGTTTATATTTGAAAAAATCATAAAGAGGAAATACTACCCAACTATTGAAAAATATTGGGTAGTCATTTAGAAATCATTTGCATATCAAAGGACCTTCCATTAGAAATATATCATATTAACACTGATAGCATTACATTTCATTGAAGGGGACACAACATTGGTTTAGTTAATCGAATTTATTACAATCTTACAAAGATTATACTTGTTCTTACTTCACTCCATTACAACACTCGTTTTTAGCTAACGGAATAGAATCACGATTTAAGTTAAGCTTCACACTATTCAAGTAATCTTTTCATGCCTATTCCCTGTGGGATTCGACCCTAACCTTGTTGAGTTATTATATTTGACATTGACCACTTTACACTATTTATTAAAGTGTAATTTGAGTGTATCAGAGGGCGGTTTTGGTGGACCCTGATGTTGTTCTCGTCCTCGAGCAATGTTTTCCCTTCCTCGGTCGCTCAAAAGTTCTTTCAAATGTCCTTGGTGAAGCATGTTCATGACATCTTTCCTTAAAACGATGCAATCCTCGGTTTTGTGGCCCCGTTGCTGGTGAAATTCGCAGACGGCGTTCGACTTTCTAGTGTTTGGGTCGGACCTCATCTTCTACGGCCACTTCACTTTTAGGCCGAGCTTCTCTAGGGCGTAAACCATTTCTGACCATTTTACGCTTTCTAATAATATAGAACATTGTACTTCTATTCAAGAAGGCTTCATATTAGTACAGTTGGTAATCTGTGTTCGAATATATATATTCAAAAAATAGAAAGAAGTAAAATTAAAAAATGTAGAAGAAGCAAAATTTAATTCGAGTCCACTAAATTCGCTATATTTTCTTAAAGAACTTAATTCCCTCCCAGTACTCGATATTTAGGATTATTTCCTCCCAAGATAGAATGGATTACCCTCACTGGTGTAGGGATACTTCGAACCCAATGACTAACGAACTCAAAAATCGGTAGCAAATCACACTTACTTTTCTTTCTGTTAGAAAACAATGCGGAAGGAATAAGGAGAATTTAGAATTTTTGTAAGGAAAATATGTGGGAAGAACATGTATTAATATCCAAAAAGTTGGGTAATACCGAAGAGTCGTAAAACGACAAAACTGCCTTCTGTCTGTTGCCATGGAATATATAGGTAGGGATTGTTTTATGCTTGGAAAGCCCGTTCCGCGCTCTCTATCCCCTTTTTTGGGGGGTCCCCATGAACCGCTTTTTAGTATTCGTGTTCGCCTTCTTTCTTCCTTCCCTTCCACATGGAAGGTTCATGGGGTTCTCCCAACATACATATCCGGGGGTGCAACTGTTTAGTAGGAAAGGATCGGAACAGGCGGATCCCAGGTCGAATTCCTGATCTATTCGTTTCAGCCTTAGAGGATTGAGCAGTAACTCTTCATTTTAAGGTTGCAATCCAAAGTGACTGTTTTATAAAACAACCATTTACTCAAACCGCCAAATTTAAAGTCTAGCGGAAAAATCAAAACGGAGAAAGTCAATTTACCGTTACATGGTTGATTTGGATTAAAATAATATTACGTTAATTTTTACATTAGTAAATAAATTTGATCCAAATAATTAATCAATCAATAAGATCATTTGACCAAAACCAAAAGCCGAAGCCGAGCAACGATAACGGCACGAGACTTGCCTTCTTCTCAACTCTGTAAGAGCTAGAAGAAGTACAATTGCATATATACCCACCAAAACTCTTTTCCTCCTCTAATATGGGACAATGTCATTTTGTCAAAGAGGAAAATTTAAAATTTCATTTTTCCTTCCATTTCCTATCAACACTATTTTAAGATTATAAGCTTAATCTCAACAAGTACATCTTTATTTACTTTGTGTTCAACTGTTCATCATCTTATCATTCGAGTTCGAGTATTAACGCTGCTAGTGCCCCTTCCTGATTCTTTCATTGATCTTAGCATTACAAACTGCATAGCTGATTAGAATGAAAGTTTAATCATATTTTTCTTTGAATCTTTTCATATTGTATACAGAGTGGGAACCTGTTGTCGTGCCCCCACATATATCAAGACATCATACGAGATGCTCTTTTAGTTGCTCGATCAAGCAAGAGATCTGCTTTTTTGGGTGTTTTTTAATTAGTATTTTTCTTATTGTTCGGCAGAGGCGAACTCAGGCTTTTAACGCGATGGGGGCACCAGTATTTTATTGAACAAGTGCCTCCTAAAGTCTTTTAGTGTTCAGGGTGGCAAGTTGTTTAAATTAACTATTTTTCAAAATACATATATATATGTAGAAGATTTTTGTCCCAGTTTACAGAGTTCGTTGACTTCTCAAGATTACATATAGGTCCACCTATGTTGCTCACAATCTGACAGTGAGTTACTGAATGAACAGAACAGTTCGAATTCCGCTAAGATATACATCATAAAGACGTCAATTTTAGGTTCTTCATTTCCTATAAAAATCGAAGTGGTACATGCATGTATGATGTACTGCACAACGTTAAGCTCCACAATACATAGAAAACATGGTCTATGTAACGACCCGGCCGATCGTTTTGAGAATTTAAGCTCTGTTCGGTGGCATAAGGTCTTGAACATCTTCATATTATGTGTATCAACGTGCGTGCATGGTTGAATTCAGTTACCGATGATTCGAAGTCGAATTGGAATAAGGAATCCAGCTTTGGAAGCTTAAGCAGTGAGAATTTGGCTGGTATGTGATTTTTGTGTAAACGGCTCCGGAATGGGTTTTTGATAATTTCAACTGCTTCGTATGGTGATTTGGGACTTAGGCGTGCGTCCTGATTCGGATTTGGAGGCACGTCAGGTAATTTGAGGCATTTCGACGAAAGTTGGAAAAGTTGATGTTTGGAAAATGGAAAAGTTTGACCAATAGTTGACTTTTGGGATATCAGGGTCAGAATGTGATTCCGGGAGTTGGAACAACTCCGTGATGTCAATTGGGACTTGTGTACAAAATTTGGCGTCATTCCGGGTTGAATTGATAGGTTTCGGCACGAGTTTTGGGAGTTGGAAGATTTGAAAGTTCATAAGCTCGATTCATGGTGCGATTAGTAGTTTCATCGTGGTTTGATGTGATTTGAGACCACGAGCGGGTCCTTGTTAGGGTATGGAACGTGTTGGTATGCTTGGACGGGGTCCCGATGGCCTCGGGTATGTTTCGGACAAGTTTCAGATGACTTCCATGATTTTTTGGAGGTCTGAGTTCTGGTGTAATCGCACCTGCGGACCTTGGGTGTAGGTGCGATGGTCGCAGGTGTGTAATGGGAGACGGAGGTGCGAGGGGAGCGGGTCTAGGAAGTCTCCGCAGATGCGGAGAACTCGTGCGCAAATGCGGTCCCCGCAGAAGCAGATCCTTGGGCGCAGGAGCGAGAAGTAGCGCAGGTGCGATTGCGCAAAAGCGACTAATTTTATCGCAGGTGCGGAAGTCCTGGCAGATTCATTTAAGCAACGGTTGGCCATTTTTCTTCATATTTTGAGTTTTGAACTCCGGATTAGGGAGCTATTTTTGGGGGTTTTCAAACTAATTGAGTGGGTAAGTGTTCTTCACCTAGGATTGAATGTATTCCATGATTTTATCTTTGTTTTTGTCATTTAATTTGTGTTTTGAGGTAGAGGAAAATGTTGGTGTTAAAGAAAATTTCAAAAATGAAAAATCATGATTTGAGGGACGAAATGGTATCGGAATTTAAAAATTTTAGTATTGGTGAACTCGTGGCGGAATGAGTGTTCGGGTTTTGTAAAATTTATCGGGTTATGAGGTGTGGGCCCGGGGGCTGAGTTTTGGGTCGATTTTTTGGATTTTGTTAAAGATTTTGACTTTATGATCCGGAATAGTATCTTATGTGTTTTGTTTATGTTTTGAAGTCATTGTGGTTAGATTGAGCCATCCGGAGGTCTTTTCCCCCGAGACGTTCAATTTTAGATTACCGGTTTGTCGTCTTTGAGGTAAGTATCTTGCCTAACCTTGTGTGGGGGAACTACCTCTTAGGATTTGGGTCTTCTATGTTGATTGTAGTCCGTGTACGCGAAGTAACGAGTGCGTGCTCGAACTTATTTGTGAAAAGTTGGCCTTTTAGGAATCTTAGGTCCTTATATTCACTGAGTATGTTATTCTTGACATGACTGAGTTCCTAATTTCTAGTTTTATTTCTACTTGCTTAAATTAGAACTTCTTGCTTTTTAATTCACGCTTATTGCTTATTTGACTTCTAATTGACTAAACTGAAGATTTTATCCCTTTTACTGGCATGCTATATCTTCATAACTGCTTATCTCTATTTGTAATTTTCGTCACCATTTTATAATTGTTTAGTCTTAATTAAAGTTATGGTTACCTTCCGGTTGCTTACCTTTAAGTGAAATTGTTGAATATCCTCGAAATTAGTTCAACCTTAAAGGTCGTTTCGATATCTTATATCTTAGTTGACTTTCCCTTATTTGAAATTAACGGATGCGAATTAATTTCTTGTTCTTGAACCGTGCAATTGGGTACGACTGTTACATGCCATTTTCTTCTTTGTTGAGTTGTCGTCCTTATTATGCCTAATATTATTTATTGTGCTTATTCCTTGTGAACTAGCGTTGATTGGAGGTTCTTGAGTTGATGTATTTATCGTATCTTGTATTATTGTAATTGTTGTTGTTGTACTTTTGTGGTGATGCACGAGGTTTTGCCGTGCGGTTATGGTTATTGTGATGCACGAGGTTTCTGCCGTGCTGTTATGGTTATTGTGATGCACGAGGTTTCTGTTGTGCGATTGTTGATATGGGGATTTGCACGAGGCTTCTATCGTGCCGTGTTTTCTATTGATATTGCACATGCGGCGTGACACGACGGGATATGTGTATGTGGGTTGCCCATGTGGTGAGACAAGGTGGGAACATTATTGTGCGCGTATGGCGAGATAGGGCGGGCATTCACTTTACTATTGCACACGTGGCGAGACAAAGTGGGACGTGTCAAGGATTGTCTGTGATACTTGTGTTGTCCTGGGGGCGTTCTTTGTTGTTGATATTATGTAATGGTACACTTACTGTGTGAGTTTATTGTAACGAACCGACCGGTCGTTTGGAGATCCAGCGCGTCGTTCAGTAGTTGGGAGTCATGAACATCTTCATTTCGGGTATTGTGACTTGTGGGTATTGTCAGAGTTGAAATTCAGGGGGTTCGGGGTTAAATTGAAAGGAAAATTCTCATTTCAGAAGCCTTAAGTTGAGGAAATTGAGTAAGACTGGAATTTTGAGTAAACTGTGATGACCCAAAAGGTCATCTTATGTAAATTTAATTATGACTGTGTTCCGAGGCCCCGAAAGCCTCCGTCAATCTCACCTCGATGTGCGTGCGCAGCCCGGGCGCGTAGCCGGGAAGCCTTTATGTGGAAACTTGATAAAGAGTTGAATTTATGATAATTAGTTGAATAAAGTTGACTTTGGTCAACATTTTTGGTGAACGGACCCGGATCCGTGATCCGACGGTCCCGGAAGGTCCGTAGGAAAATATGGGACTTGGGCGTATGCCCGGAATCGAATTCCGAGGACCCAAGTCCGAGAAATGAATTTTTAAAGGAAATTGTTTTATGAAAATATTAAAGGCTTATGAAAAATGAACCTTGATGTAAAACCTGTGCGGCCGGGCCCGTATTATGATTCCGGAGCCCGGAACAGGTTCAATATGTGTTATTTAAGTTATCTGTGAAATTTGGTAAGAAACGGACTTGATTTGACGGGTTTCGGATCAAAATGAGAAAATTGGAGTTAATGAAGTTTTGAGGATTTTTAAAGAATTTGAAATTTGGCTTGAAATGTGATTTTATGTTCCCGAGGTCCGAATGAAATTCCGAGACCGGAAATAATTCTGTTATGTCATTTATAACTTGTCTGCAAAATTTGAAGTCATTCCGAGTAGTATAGACCGGTTCGGCGCATTGAAGTGAATTCTAGAATTTCTTAAGTTCTTAAGTTGATTCAATTTGGTTTTAGGATTGAATTTTGAGTAAACGACCTCGGAATCAGTATCCGAAGGTTCCAGTAGGTTCGTATGATGATTTCGGACTTGGGCATATGTCCGGATCGGGATTCGGATAACCCGAGAGCGTTTCGGTGTATATTGTGGAAGTCAGCATTTTTGAAGAAATTTCCTAAGTTTAGCTTGAAGCTCATTTCAATGATATCGATGTCCGTTTGGGATTCTGAGTTAGAGAATTGCTCCGTATGGTGATTCTGGAGTTAGGAGCGCGATCGGATTCGGATGTCCGGAGGTCATTTTGAAGTCATTTGGCTAAAGATAGAAATTTGAAAGTTTTTGAGAAGTTTGACCGAGAGTTTGACTTTTTGATATCGGGGTCGGATTCCAATTCCGAAAGTTGGAGCAGGTCCGTAATGTCGAATATGACTTGAGTGCAAAATTTGGGGTCAATCGGACGTGATTTAATAGGTTTCAGCATCGGATGTAGAAGTTGAAATTTCAAAGTTCATAAAGTTTGAATTTTAGTGCGATTCGAGATTTCGGCGTTGTTTGATGTGATTTGAGGCCTCGAGCGAGTTCGTATCATGTTTTGGGACATGTTGGTATAATTGGTTAAGGTCCCGAGGGCCTCGGGTGGATTTCGGAAGGTTAACGGAATGAATTTCGGACAAAAGAAAGAAGGAAAATTGCAGAAAATTTCTGCAGATTTTGGACAGCAATTAGTGCACGAGGAGCCTACTTTGGAAGCTTATATATCGACATCTATAAAGAATCTGAACATTTGCAAAACATGAAAGTTGTAGCTCTTGAAATATAGTTTTCATAATGTTAAACCATGCATCATTTGAACATTTGTACTGAAATTTATGATTGGTTGACGATGGCTGGTCGAGCAGTTTCGATAGAATTTTCAGATGCACAGGGCCGACTTTAGAAGCTTATATCTCGGAATATATAAAGAGTTATATGGTGTACAACCTATCAAATTAAATATCTTCGAGTCTAGTTTCTAAATCCTCAAACCGTTTGTTATTTGGATATTTCTACAAGAAGTTATGGGTGTCTTAA
>ML263632.1:25156-35748 GCA_005239495.1 Nicotiana undulata
CCCCCCCCCCTTTCTTTTCTTTTTCTTTCTTCTTTCTTTCTTTCAAGCAGGCCCCCTTTCTTGTTCAGGCATATCCCTCCCCCCCTATTTGTTTCGTGGTGGTTGTGTGTGGTTTTCAGGGTACTAGTTGCGGCTGACGAGGCGAGCTGAGGCGTGTGGGCGAGAAGAGCGTAGCACCATCGATCGGGGTGTGCAAGAGTTGGTAGGAGTTGACCTCGGGCGCATCAAGGCATATTTCCATGTTTTCTTTCCATCGGAAGTTGGTACCTCCCGTTCTCTTGTCTATCCTTTACGATAGTTAAATTGTGGTTATTTAGCTAGCATCATTTTAAGCATATTGTTAGAGTTCTTGTGCGCGCTTCCTTTTATTTCCTAGTTCGGGCCCTGGCTAGTGTTTCCCGTAGTCTGTCAGAGCTATAGTGGATGTGGTCTAGGAGGGTAGTGTAAGGTCATGTCCTCGGGGTGTGACGGGGGTGAGCAGAGGGCGGGGAGTGGGACAGTGGTTGGGACGAGAGGAAATGGGGGAAGGGGAAAGTAAGAGCTCGTAGATTGAGGATTGGGTCGTGGAACATAGGCACGCTGACGGGTAAGTCCATTGAGTTGGCGAAGATTCTTCATAAGAGGAGGGTCAACATAGCGTGTGTGCAGGAGACTAGGTGGGTTGGGTCGAAGGCGAGGAATGTAGACGGGTACAAGTTGTGGTACTCCGAGGTCGTGAGGGGTAAGAATGGAGTGGGCATCTTGGTGGATAGGGATCTTAGGGAGTCCGTGGTTGAGGTTAGGCGAGTGAATGATAGGTTAATGTATATTAAGTTGGTGATTGGTGGATTCACCCTCAATGTTATCAGCGCTTACGCGCCGCAAACAAGCTTGGATGAGGAGGTTAAGAGGCGTTTCTGGGAGGGTTTGGACGGGATGATGAGTAGTATTTCTCATTCTGAAAGGTTAGTTATTGGAGGGGATTTTAATAGCCATATTGGGTCAGCCGCTGGTGGCTATGGCGAGGTGCATGGTGGCTTTGGCCTTGGGGATATGAACGGATGAGGTACTTCGCTGCTAGATTTCACTAGGGCTTTCGAGCTGCTTATTGCGAACTCGTCTTTCCCGAAGAGGGAGGAGCACCTGGTTACTTTCCAAAGTTCGGCGGTGAAGACTCAGATTGATTACCGCCTCCTCAGAAGGTGAGATAGAGGGTTGTGCAAGTATTGCAAGGTTATTCCGGGAGAGTCCCTCGCGACTCAGCATAGACTCTTAGTGATGGACGTCGGACTCTGGGTGAAGAGGAAGAGGCGGGATGCTCGGGGCCGACCGTGGATTACATGGGGAGCTTTGACTAAGGAGAAAGCCCAGGAGTTGGAGAGGAGGTTACCTGATAGTGGAGCTTGGAGGAGTACTGGGGACGCGAGCGCTATGTGGTCAGAGATGACGAACTTTGTGGGAGGCGGCGAGGGATGTGCTAGGGGTAGCGAAGGGTTATTTAGGCATACATCAAGGCGACTGGTGGTGGAATGATGTAGTCCAGGGAAAAGTGGAGGCGAAGAAGGTAGCGTTCGAAAAGTTGGCAGGGAGCACAAGCGATGAGGAGAGGAGAGTGAACAGAGAGAGATACAAGGTGGAGAGGAAGGAGGCGAAGCTGGCGGTCACGAAGGCCAAGAATGCAGCGTTTGGTCGTATGTACGAGGGAGAGGAATGCTCGGGATCTAGACCAAGTGAGGTGCATCAAGGAAGGGGATGGTAAAGTTCTGATGGGGGAGTCTCAGATTAAGCAGAGGTGGCAGTCGTACTTCCGGGGTCTGCTTAACGAGGAGGGGGATCGGGATATAGAGCTAGGGGCGCTGAGGAATTTGGAGAGTCGTCGCAATCTTAGGTATTGCAGGCGCATTAGGGTGGAGGAGGTCGTGGGGGCGTTGCATAGGATTCGGCTTCTTCCATTCAAAAAAAAGGTAGTCTTTCCTTGGTAAATAGCGTCTTGAAGTGAAGCGAAGCCACTTGTTGGCTGTTTATTGACCATAGCAACGCAATGTTCAGTGGTGGGGCAAAGCACTAGCGAGAAGCTTCCCTTGGGATTGTTTTCCCAGGCAATTTTCCTTTTTTGCGCTTATACGCTTTTCTCTGTCTTTGATGTCAAGCCCAGTCCCAGTGACCCATTGGATTGGATTTCTCCCTTGGGCGGACTCCATATGGGGATAACTTGTTCCAAGTAAAGTCCAGGAATGAATGCTTATTAAGGAATCGGTAAGCTGATGTGCCATTACTGGGTTCCATCCTCTGGCAATTATCGACTCGGGAATGAACGAAGTCGCTTCACTTCAAAGTAGAGGTTTGTGGTAACGGTGGACTGACAGATCAGCTCCAAGGCCTGAGTGCCTAGGNAGGGGTAGAGCGACCGGGCCTGACAAAATTCCGGTTGAGTTCTGGAAATGCGTGGGTAGGTCAGGATTGGAGTGGCTGATTGGGTTATTCAATGTAATTTTTAAGACTAAGAGGATGCCCGAGGAGTGGAGGTGGAGTACAGTGGTGACCTTGTATAAGAACAAAGGTGATATCCAATGTTGTAACAACTATAGGGGTATCAAATTACTAAGTCATACCATGAAAGTCTGGGAGCGGGTGGTTGAGGCGAGGGTGAGGAAGACGACGTCTATATCCGAAAACCAGTTTGGTTTCATGTCGGGTCTCTCCACTACGGAAGCTATCCACCTTGTTAGGATATTGGTGGAACAGTTCCAGGATAAGAAGAAGGACCTGCACATGGTGTTTACTGACTTGGAGAAAGCGTATGACTAAGTCCCTAGGGAGGTGTTGTGGAGATGTCTGGAGGCAAAGGGCGTGTCGGAAACCTACATCAGAGCGATCAAGAACATGTAGGATGGAGCTAAGACTAGGGTTAGGACGGTGGGAGGGGAATCAGAGCATTTCCCGGTAGTTATGGGGCTTCATCAAGGATCTGCGCTTAGCCCATTCCTATTTGCCTTGGTGATGGATGCACTAACACACAATATTCAAGGGGATGTGCCATGGTGTATGTTATTTGCTGATGACATAGTTCTGATTGACGAGATGAGGGTCGGTATTAACGAGAGGCTGGAGGTCTGGAGACAGACCCTCGAGTCTAAGGGTTTCAAATTAAGCAGGTCTAAGACAGAGTACCTGGAGTGCAAGTTTAGCGCCGAGTCGAGTGAAATAGGCAGGGACCGGCGAGGACGTCACTCATCGTATAATGGCGGGTTGGATGAAATGGAGGCTTGCATCAGGAGTCTTGTGTGACAAGAAAGTGCCACCGAAACTCAAGGGTACGTTTTATAGAGCTGTGGTTAGACCAACCATGTTGTATGGGGCAGAGTGCTGGCCGGTTAAGAACTCCCATATTCAGAGGATGAAGGTAGCGGAGATGAGAATGCTCAGGTGGATGTGCGGGCACACTAGGATAGATAGGATTAGGAATTAAGATATTCGGGCGAAGGTGGGCGTGGTCCCGGTGGATGAGAAGATGCGGGAAGCGAGGCTCAGATGGTTCGGGTATGTGCGGAAGAGAAGCCTTGATGCCTCGGTGAGGAGATGTGAGCGGCTGGCGGTGGTTGGCTCGAGCAGAGGTAGATGGCGGCCTAAGAAGTATTGGGGAGAGGTGATTAGGCAGGACATGGCAAGAATGCGGATTTCCAAGGACATGGCCCTTGATAGGAAGGTCTGGAGGTCTAGCATCAGGGTTGTAGGATAGGGGGTACCAGAACTTTTCTTACTTCATTCCCGAGGTAAGGCGGGGTTGGGTAGGGTGTACCATAGATGGCTTGCAGATTTTATTGAGCTCCCGGATGGTAGTTTCTGGCTAATATCCTTGCATGTCATTTATTTTATGATTTTCATACTTAGGCTACTATTTCTGCGATTTCGGCTGGAGTTACTAATGAATTGTCTTTTCTTTTCTTCTTTTTATTTTCCCGTGCTGAGGGTCGATTGAAAACAGCCTCTCTGCCCTATCGGGGTAGGGGTAAGGTCTGCGTATGCATTATCCTCCCCAGACCCCACTTTGTGGGACTTTACTAGATAGTTGTTGTTGTTGTTTGTTGTTGTATAAATATTTAATAGCAAACCAATAACTAAAACGAATTGTGAATTGACAAAGTTCAAAACCATAAACATTAAATTTTGACTCTATAAATTTTAATGATGTGTTCGTGACCCAAACTAAAAGAATCTGGTGAATTCGCAAGGTGGATATGAAGAGTTATAACTGCATGAAATTAAAGGATGACCGAGGGCTGTCAAATATGAAAGAGGAACTAAAGTACCACATTCTTTCTCATGATTGTTTTGTTTGTGGGTACGTCCACAATTTCTTTTTTGCCACAAAAAGAAGAATTTTCGCCGTAGGGTAATTTGAATAGAGGGTTCATTCCTTTCTTTGTTTAGAAGAGACAGCTGTGTAGGCTTTTGGAAAACCTCCCTTGCTAAGTAAACCTTTTCAACGGCTTAAGCACACTAGTTCAATACTAACAAATTAAACAACTAGCTAGAATGCAAAAAGATACACGACTAACCAGATGCGAAGTCAAAATTTAAAGTTTTTGGATTCTAAATTTGTCGTTGAATCCATAATTTTTATTGTTACTGAAATCACAATTAAATATTTACACATATTTTAACAAATTTTTTAATACAAATATGGAGTATAACTACTGAATTCGTGCAAACCCATAACTTATACTCACCCCTCTGGCCCCGGGACCAACCAAATCTAAAATTGCTGGCTGAAATCTGTTCCTATTTAATTCACAATTTAAAAATTAACTCGGCCTTCCTTTTTGTTGATTACTTCAAAAGAACCTAAATATGCGAGTTTAGCTTTTGTACATTATCAATAAGCATGACTTAGTAACAACTAACAAGAAATTTATGTTAAATAAGTTATTACAACGGGTAAATGGTAATGTAAAATCTTTTGGACAGTCAATATATGAAATTTTAATCGAATAAGAAAAATATCTTCACAAGAAGGTGCATATTTTATGGGTACTTTAGCTATCCTTTCATGCATGCAACAGTCTTTAAGTTTGAGACAAGATCCGTCCAAAAGCTTTAGTTGCAATTTAAGCACGCCATTCTTGCAATTAACAAAGTTAAAGGGTGTGTTCATACATATTCTTACTTTTTTCATAGTATTTAGTTGCCTAAAATGCTTGAAAAATTATTTTTCGTACGAACTAGTTCCTCCGGTCCAAAATAAGTAATTTTTTGGATGTTTTCACACAGATTAAGAAATTCACTTTTTAACATTAATGAGCAATGAAATTGACCAAATTAATATTTACTATCCCACATAAATATTTCTAGCACATACTCCAACACTATTTACTCCAAGAGCAATATAGGAAAAAAATAATTAATTCTTTCTCGAAATCCAAAAAAATCACTTATTTTGGACCACAAAAAAAAGACCAAAAAATTATTTATTTTGGACCGAATAGAGTAATTTTTTTCCAATTTCAGAAAAATAACTTCCCCATCAAGGGGACAAATTATTTTTTCGAACTCTCTTTCAAACCTCAGTACCCGGCCCCCACCCTCCAATCCACCCCTGAAATCCTCGACCCGCCCTTACCTTGGGCTACCCATTGATCCTCGGAACGACCTACCCCTCGAACCCGGACCTCCGCCCCCTCCACAAGCCGCTGAACCCCGAGCCTGAAACTTCAACCAACGATCTCACACATTCCGACCCCTGAACCCCAACCATTGACCACCGCCCCCACCCCTGACCTCCTCCTCACGACCCTCCCCATCCCCTTACTTCCGTTCCCTCGACTCAAATCCTCACCGCCCCTCCCAGCCCACGCCGCGCATACTTTCCTTATAAGGTTTTTCTAGATTATATTATATAAATAAATGCTCTCTGGACTTCTTTTTTTCGTACTAATCAAACATTAAAAGATGAGTAAGAAAATCAATTATTTTCCATAAAAACATATTTTTCATGCCAAACACACCCAACGACATAAATTTCCCTATATGCAATATGTTCTCCTCATAAGTGATTTTAATTTAAAAGTGATTCAGAAGTGGCCTCAAATTTTCAATTAATCCATGTGAAAGGAAAGGAAAAAATGGCAAATTTATTTGAAGAGTGACAATGACTTAAAAGACTTCTCCTAAAGCTGGATCTAGAAAATCAACACCTCTTCCTTTAATAATTGAACCAATAGAATATTGAATCAACTCCTCATATCCGTGGTCCGTGCCCCATAAACGTGTCAACTTTAACATAAACATTATAGAATACTTCACTGCATCCTCTTCCTCTACATGAAGCCCCCTATATATACTACACTTCATTTGCCTCCACATAAACTCACATCTCTACCAACTCTCCTCAAAAGTTCTCTTTTATCAATTTTCTTTCCTTCTCAAGTGAAGGAATAAAAATCCACAAACCAAAAACAAGTCTGCCCGTGAAAAATACTATATACAGAGAGATGGATCAAAATGTACCAGTAATGGCAAAAAAGTTCTGGAAAATAGTCCAAGTGGCTTTTTTCATGCTAAGGAAAGGCTTATCAAAGAGAAAGTTAATGTTTGATCTCAACTTATTCATGAAGCGTGGCAAGATTGCTGGCAAAGCCGCCATTCAAAACCTCCTGTTCCACCATAGTAATAATACCTATGGCTACCAATGTCCTTCCTCCACCGGTACCTCATCTTCCAAAGAGTACTACGAGTTCAGCTGCAGTAACAGCCCTGCTTTTCACCTTCCCTTTAACCTCAACAAGCGCAATAAGCATACTCATCACCATGCACCTGCCACTGACGACGACGTTTTAATGGTAAACGCTGCTGTTTTGAAGGCGTTGGAGATGATTCAGAGTGAAACGGCGTCACCTGCTTTGCCTGGATTTGGAAGGACTCCTACGGTGCAGCAATTAAGGGTAACTGATTCGCCGTTTCCTCTTAGAGATGGTGAAGGTAACAGTCACGTGGATGAGAAAGCTGATGAATTCATTTCAAGATTCTACAGAGATTTGAGACGAGAAGCTTCTGCTTTTGCTTAATACTTTTTTTTTTTCTCAAAGATGTTGAGTTTTCATGCATGAAATCGTGTCCTGTGCAATAAACAAGAAGGACGTTGGATCTTACACAGTTTCTCAGTGTTAATTGGTGGAGTAAGGAAATTTTGTCGCTTCCATTCTGTCTCTATGAATTATTTTTAAAGTTTTGTTTTCGGGGTTTTGAGGAAATTATCAGTAGAAAATATTAAAGAAAATAATGCGAGTGTATAAATGTGATGGTACCGTCCCTTAGTTTTCATTCATTTGTTGAAGTCCTGAAATTCTGGCATTAGAATGTCGAGTACTTGTTATGTCCTTTTTTTCTCGAAAATAAGAAAAGCTAAAAGTGAAAATTGGAAATCATTACTTACTCCTACAAGTTAAAGTAAAGCATTGAACAAGGTTAGCAAGTTAACATTTATTCCTTCCTTCAAGCTCACGGGTATGTAATCTTAATAGGAGTAGATTCAACATATTCACTATTCCTTCCTGTCCTAGTAAATTTTTTGTTGTTTTCACACATTAAAAATTTACTTTTTAATATTAATTAGCAATGAAATTGATCATATTAACTTTTACTATCTCTTTACATAAATAGTCCTAACACACATACTCCAACATTAGTTACTCCAAAGGCAATGTAGAAAAAAATAATTAATTCATTCTTGAAATATGAAAGAATCATTATTTTGGACCACAAAAAAAAATCACTTATTGTGGACTGGAAGGAGTACCTATCAAACCATAATACTTACTTGGAGTTGGGTTTATAATTTTCAGTTTATAAGACCTCTATTAGGAAGGAAAATTGATAGTTCCCCCGTTCTAATTTATGTGAACCCGTTTGACTGGATACGGAGTTTAAGAAAAAATGAAGACTTTTGGAATTTGTGGTCCTAAACAAGCCAAAAAGAGCCCCAGAGTATTTGTGTGGTTATAAAAGCTTCTCATTAAGGGTAGAGTTGTAAGTTTAACCAAAATTATTTCCAAATTTAGAAAGGGGTCATTTTTTTTTAACGAACCAAAAGAAAATAGGTTCAAATAAATTTGAACGGAGGGAGTAATAGAAATTAATCGTCATGTAAAACCAAAAAGAAATAGTAGAATTTTATTAATTTAAGTATCACATCGCACGTCCACAGTTCGCTATTTGGTCCAAACACTTGATGATAGGCTCTATTTACGTATTTTAGTCGCTTATTACACTCTAATTTACTGCACGTTAATTGAGTTTGAGCTTTAATCGCCACTACTAAAAATTCGCGAAAAAACGACCACCAAAAGCGATCAAAGTTGGTCCCTAAACAATGAAAAGCGACCAAAATACGTCAAACAGGCTTGGTCGCTATTTTGCTGGTCCCTTTACTATACAGACCAAAGTTGGTCACTAATTAGCGACCAACTTTGGTCTGTATGTTAAATTGACCAAATATTCCGGGTATCTTAAAAAGAGACCAACTTTGGTCGCTTTATTATTTTAATAATATAAATTTAGCGACCAAAGTTGGTCTCTATATTTAAATTACAATAATTATTTATTTATTATTATACAAAATATAGCGACCAACTTTGATATGTAAATAAAATATAATATATTAAAATCTGGAAACTAGCGACCAAAGTTGGTCGCTTTTATATTAATTTATTTAATTTATTTTAAACAAAAGCGACCAAAGTTGGTCGCTTATTTATTAATTTATTTTAAACAATAGCAACCACAATTGGTCGTTAATTTCCAGAAAAAATAATTTTTTTAATAACATAGCGACCACAATTGGTCGTTAATTGCCAGAAAAAGTAATTTTTTTAATAACATAGCGACCAAAGTTGGTCGCTATTCAGGAAATCTAGGTTAGTTAGCGACCACATTTGGTCGCTATTCAGGAAATCTGGGTTCAGTAGCGACCAACATTGGTCGCTTTTTTGGGTTTTATTTTGGCAGAAACTGCCTGTTTTGGCAGCCACACCACCTGCCAGCATACCAAATCCTATTACAACAACAACAACAACAATACTAACACAACAACAATATGAACTAACAACACAACAACAACAACATTAAAACCAATATTAAAACCAACATTAACAACCAACAACGTATAAAGTTCAATAGAACTAACACATTTAACTAACAAAACTAAGTTAACACTTATTACAAGCCCATTCCAAAACGGACCAAAGTTCTATTGTCTATTTCAAAGTATATAAAAGTAATCAATGATTGTTTCATTCTATATCATTATCATCACCGTCTGATGAATCTTCATTATCAAGACGGTAATGAGAAGGGTCATTTCGTGGTGGACGAGAAGAACGATCACGGGGAGGACGGGAGGAACTAACACGGGGAGGACGGAAGGAACGCTGACGTTCAAGTTGAGCCTCTGGCGATGACTCGCGAGACCGGGGAATCGGAAAAGCTCCAGAAGCTAGGAGAGATTTAAGCTGAGCTTGCATGCCTTGGTACTGAGCTTGCATGCCTTGGTACTGAGCTTGCATGCTAACGTATTGAGCATCTCTAAGCCTTTCTCGTTCCTTGGATGCTTCTAGCTCGCTTGTGAGATTTGTCACAGTCTCCCGCATAGTGGAGAGGCTCTCCCCATCAAGTTGCTCGGCTTGCGAGGAAGTTCCTATTCCTTGCATTCCACAGTGATAGCGGTGGAACTTCTTATTAGGAAGCCCGTATACCTTCCCATATTTTGCACCGCCAGCCGCCTGCATCCATAGTCTTTCTGCATCCTCCTCCGAAATATGGATTGGCTCGCCCGACTCATTAGGTGGCTGACTGCGTATGAATTCCTCCATGTCAGCTCTGAAGCGATGCTATAAGATTTTTTTTATTTAATTAGTATTTGAAAGATTATATTACAGTATATCAGAATACTTAATGAAAAGAGAAAACTTACATGTACAGTCGATGATCGGTCGTCGACCCACCTTTCTGGATCAGTCTCTTTCTTTTTCTTGACAATATGAGTCTCCTTGAATAACTCATCTTGCTTCATTGGACGACCCAGCTTCTTTTCCTGAAAATTCATAAATTATAGTTAATAAACAGAATAGATATACTTTGAAAAGTAAAATAAATGAATAAATTACATACCATTCTTCTTTTTATAGTACCTTGGCTGATCGCACCTCCTGTGTGCGAGGAGCCTCCCTTCTCGGATGCGCGAGTTTTCTTTCCTTTTTCGCTCTTCTTTAAGAACTCCGCGGTAAGCCACTGCCTTTGCAAATCCCTCCAATAATTGTCAAGCAACCAGTTAGGCTTCTGTTTGTACAATCTAGCGTTGGAGAAACTATGCGACAACCGCTTCCAAGCCTTAAGATTAAAATTACGCGCCACCTCCGCGCTATAGCGGTGTTCCCATACACACTTGATCTTTATTTCAAAAGTTAAATATTGTATGAAAATATCATAAATATAAATAATTATAAAGCTTAAAAGAAAATTTATACCTTATAATCATTGAAAATTTGCTCCTTCAGCGAGAATGGGAATTCGCTCCAACTCGTATAAGGGGCATCATAAAGCTTTTTGGTGGCGTTGGT
>ML263633.1:0-12864 GCA_005239495.1 Nicotiana undulata
ATATATATATATATATATATATATATATATATATATATATATATATATACACACACACACACTCTCTACTCTCTTGACTGGAAAAAGGAAATACTCATATGAATATGAAGTCCCGACAAATATTGTAACTTGCGAGACTAGCAAATATAGGTAAATTTAATTTTTTCTTTATGCCTCATTATCAACCACGTCCACGTTTTCTCTCTAGATTGGGCGATTTTCTTGAGCTTTGGCAGCCATGGATGCTGCGATCTCTCCCCAGCCTTTGGCTGTGGGAGAGGCAAGTGAAAACACGCTAGAAACACTCCCAAACACCAAGCCAAAACAGACATACGCTGGTCAGTTTCAACAAAACAAATCTGCCGCAGTTTCGTCCAAAATCAATTTGATTCCTGTGAATATCTTTCATGGAGAACCAACAATTAAATTCTCTATGGAGGAGGTTAACCAGTTCACCATCGAAGAGGGACTTCACCAAGAAGTTATCATCAAGTTTTCATATGGAAAACCAGAGTTGCACGAGTTCAGAGATATTTTTGCGAAACAGTTCGATGTTAAGGAATATTGCAACGTTGGGCATCTTGAATTTCGGCATATATTAGTAAGGTATGATTTGTGTGATGACTATGTCCAGTTCGTATCAAGGTCTACTGGATATATTAAATCCAAAGGCGATGAATATTTCTTCAGAACGTTCCCATGGACGTTAGGTTTTAATCCTCGAGAAGAAACATCGAAGTCAGTTGTGTGGATTTCTTTCCCAGACCTGCCGCCCAATTTTTTTGCAAAGAAGTTGTTAATGTCGACGCTTCCGCAGTAGGGAAACCTCTTGCTATAGACAAGGCGACAAGGGATCGTACTAGGCCAAGTACTGCAAGAGTTAAGGTTTTGTTAGACCTTTTGGACAAACATCCTAACAAAATTAAAATTAACATTGTCGACGAAGTTTCTGGGAAGCATGTGGAGTTTCATCAACATGTGGTGTACGATAACCTCCCAAAATATTGTACCTGCTGTATGCATGAAGGACATGATGAAAATTCGTGTCGATCGATGAAGGGAAGAAACAGGGAAGCCAATGAAAATAATACAGTGCAAGTTGATATGAATGGATTGGAACCGAGTAATGTCGAGGAGTTTATAACAACAGATGCACAAACTGAGAGTAATCTGCCTGTAGATGATGTGAACATGGTTGAACAGCTTCAAGGGGATGCTAGGGATTATCTAAATGCTAAGAGAGCTGGACAAATAGGAGATGTTTCAATGATCGATAAGGGACCTCCTAAGCCTACACGAGATGTTCCTGCTGGACAAGCATTAGCAAGGACCTTTAATGTAGTAAATCCAGTAGTAGAAGCTTATGATAAGCTGGCAATTAATAAAGGTGCAACTGGTGTCTCGTTGTCAACTGATGAGTATGTTGATCCAGTTGATCCAGCTGCACAACTTGGTAAGGAAAAGGATGGTATGGCAAAGGTTGGTGCCTTGAAGGATGCAACAGATCAAGCTGAGGCCAATGCACAAATTGAAAAGGAAGTAGCTTTGCAATATGCTGCTGATCAGTGTACTCTTGGTGGACGACCAGTGCTCGACGCTGGGGTTGAGGCAATGAAGGAAGCAGCAGCGCCGTTGAAGTGTACAGCTCCTACAGGATCAAAGACAGCGAATAAGGAAGCGAAATTGCAAGCTTCAGATCGAGTTGAACAGCCTAAGGGTGGACGACCAGTGCTCGACGCTGGGGTTGAGGCAATGAAGGAAGCAGCAGCGTCGACGACAAAGTTTAAGGCTGCTAATGCTGTGGATACAACTGGTATGGCAGTGTCGATTGGTACAACTGCTGTAGATGTCTTTACTGTTGCCTTAATTCCAGCTGAAGTTGCTTTACAAGGTGCTGAAAAACTTACTGATGTTGTACAAGATACAAAGGAAGCTGGGCAGTAAATTATTAAGGATAACTGGACAACAGTTTCCAGCAAAAAAGGTACTCCAAACAGAAAAAAATTGCTGCAGGCTGCAAGAGACAGTCCAGGTGCGCAAAAAAGTTCAAATCCTTTTGATTATCTTGGCAATATGAATGATCATGGTGAGAAGAATATATAGCAAGTTGGTCAAGTTTTAGCCTTAACGACTAGGCTGTCTAACTCCCCAGGCAGTGAAAAGCAACAACAGTTCATAAAAAATACAGATTCTCTACCAAAAAAAGATCTTGCTCTTGTTCTTGTTGACGAGCAAATGACTGGAGCAGTATCTAATGCAGCCTCAAAGGCGAACTTGGTGGAGGAGCTAACGCATCCTCAAGCACATAGCTGCAATGCTCCGACCTTGCATTTTTCCAGTCCACAAGTGGAAAAAATAATCAAAGACGCCCATAACGCGATGATGTTGCATACTAATATGGTTAGACAACCTGTGGCAACATTGAACACGTCCGTCTTTGAAGTACCATCACAATCTTTGGAATCATTTGGGGAGCATGGAGGAGATACTGGACAGTTGGTGATGTCCACTGAAAACAACAACGACATTATCAAAGCAAATGTGAGAGAGATGGCAATTCAATCCAAACATTGGGCTGACCGACGTGAGGATGATGATGATGAAGATTGGGGTGCTGAAATTGCAGGGGATTCGACTGATGAAGGTGAGCGATGCAGTGGAGATGAGGAGATGCTTTCAGTAGGCTCACCTTTGCCAAAAATTGGCAGCTCTTCAAAGTTGAATTCAGGAAGCAAGTTAAATGCAAGGCCCCGGATTTTATTCCTAAATATAGGCAGCATCAAATTGAAAAAAGCACAACAGGTGCTAGTTTGAAGGCCAAGGCAGAGAGAATAATACTGGGCAACAGCAGTTCATTGCGAACAATCCAGTTGCTATTAATGCAGCAGTAGTATTGAGTCCTGGACAGCAGCAGCAGATTAATTCAGCTGTTATTACTGATGATGATCGAAAAGCAACAACACCAAATTCCGGGCAGCAGCAAAATCGTGCAAACACTCCAGTTATTGATTTGGGGGATAGATTGCTACTTAATGCACTGGTAAGCACTAAATATTCAGTGTATTCAGTTCATAATTTAAGCATTGGACATATAGCAAAGAACAGACGCAATACACAAATAGTTGAGCAACATCAAGCCAAGGCAGTCATGGCAAAGTCACAAGACGCAAATATTTTGATTGCAGAGGACACTATCCAAAACCTGCTAAACCCATTGAATGTGGGAAGATACATATATGAAGATGGAAAGGAAGATGAACTTATAAGCACATATCGAGCAGAGGCAACAAGGAAAGGTGACTTATCACCTATGTATAGCGGAAAGAAGAAGAAGACACACACAAGAGAAAAAAGTTGGGACGGCAAGTTGAGTGAAGATGTGAACATAAGGTGACTCCCAATGAGCGTTTCCAAATAGAAATAGATATATCCAACTATGTCAACAAAGTCCACCCGTTCAAAGAAGAAAGCATGAAATTTGAAGACAGTTTGAAAAGGGTAGAGAATGAAGACAAGTGTCTACAAGTTAAAGACTTCACAAAATTATAGATGAAAGAGCAACACTGTTACTTCTACATAATTTTATTTTATCACTTTCTTAGTATTGTCATTTGTAATATCATCACAGAGTATGTTATAAACTCTGTGATGATCATAGAATATTTAGTGCTTTCTAGTTCTTATTTTTTACATGCTTACTAGTATATGAGAGTTTTTAAGCCTCGATAGGATTAGTAAGGTAAGTTTTAGCCTAGTTTGTGTTGCTTAGCCCCATGCCTTTGGAAAGATATCCACGCGGCTATGAGATTATATGCCCTCGTGACACTTTGACGGCAGCTACACCATGATTCCTCTACATGAGGCTGTCATATAGAGCATTGTGAGGCGCAGAGGAGTAATTATATAGCCAAGGCATGAGGCAACACTACTGGTGCTATTGTCCCCCTTATTTGTACTGTTCTTATGTGGTTCTTCTTCTTTTCTTTCATTATTAATAAAACTAGCCCTAGGCTCCTCGCCTAGTGGATTTGCTTAAAAAATTTTTATGTAATGACGAGATCAAGCTAAAATGAAGGAAGGACTTAGCCTTAACATACTTGAGTAGGGAAAAATCTGTATGATGTTCTTGGAAAAGATTGCCCCGTACTTCTTTAGAATCGCAAAATATAATACTAGATCGCAAATTGTGCTCCCGAGTAAAAAACAAAATTATAATTCACGATTAGTTGGATACCAATTTAAACTACTCTCTTTTCTTCTCTGATCGTGTAGGTATTGTCACGACCCAAATCCTAATTCAAGTCGCGATGGCGCCCAACAACGGGGTTAGGCAAGCTGATATAACCTTACTACGTGATACCCTTCCCATTCGGTCAGACAAATCAATAATTACCAGTTTAAAACAACTAACATGATACTAGCCTTTAATGAAGGTAAAATCATAGTAAATACAAGGCCGAAATATAACATATACATAGATATATAACCCAGAACCCAAAATATATACCGTGTGTGTGCCAAGAACTAGTGTCACGAGTCTCATGGGCAACTACTGAATATACAATGACTACAATATATACAGAGTCTCAGTCTGAATGAAATGGACAGAGAATATAACAAAAGAACTCAAGGGTGCTGCTAGGAAGTCGCCGGGAAAGCAGCTCACCGTGAAGTATGACCACGCTATCAATATCTAGCACCGGCCTGATAATCAGACGTACCAGCCTTCGGACATGTACAGTCAAGTACAGAAAGGAAAAGAAAGTGCAACATGAGTACATATATATAAATATGTACCAAGTGAGTATCCCATCTAAACTCGAAGAAGTAGTGACGAGAGGTCGACTAGATACTCACTAAGGTCCAGCAACATAATATAGAATGAGATAAGGCTAAAGCAATAGGCATGCGAAACAGTAAGCAGCAAGTATATGAACACATAATGTAACACAAGTAAGAGCACCTAGTACCAATTCCTCTTATTCAACAATACCGTGCCAATACTGTCACAGGTGAACCAGACTTAAGTGTACATATACCGACACGGACAAGACAACCGGCTGGAGTCATAAGGTAGGTCATAAGGACTGAGGTCATAAGCTCCCCACGATCGCGAATCATACCTGCGACTCGTGTGCTAACTGGATAGTAATAAGCTCCCCACGATCGCGCATCATGCCTGCGACTCGTGTGCTGACTCGATAGTAATAAGCTCCCCACAATCGCGCATCATGCCTGCGACTCGTGTGCTGACTCAATAGTAATAAGCTCCCCACGATCGCGCATCATACATGCGACTCGTGTGGTGACTCGATAGTGATAAGCTCCCCACGATCACGCATCATGCCTGCGACTCGTGTGCTGACTTGATAGTAATAATATTCACATATAGGTACCTACCGGTACCGACTCGACCGTGATCTCAATAGGATTGTGTCAATATCATATCACTAATTGCCAATTAGGATTTACATCATCATATTTTTACCTCTCCCATGTCATTTCAACAATAAACGCAATTTATAATACATACAATGGTTCAAATAAGGCACGAAATGGCATGCTCGTGGGTCTTATGGCTACCCGACATACCAATATAGTCGCCATGTACGGACTCTCGTCACTTGGTATGTATGCGTCCCCCTCACCATGTACACATAGCAAACAAGGAACCTACGGGGACATTTCCCCCTTACAAGTTTGGAAAGGAGACTCACTTCGTGACGATATCAACCCTCGGATCAAGGATGCGCCCGAATCTCCAAAATTCACCCTCGACGGCTCGCAACTAACCAATCATGGTATAATTGAATTAATTTAGGTTCCAAGAAGAAGAATTGACAAGAAATCCTAAAATTAAGCATTCTTGACCATTTCCGGAATTTCCACCACGGGCCCACACGTTTGGATTTCAAAATTCTTGAAGGAATCACCTACCCAAAGTCTAAGGATCGAAGTTATGTGATTTACTCAAGGATTCATAGCCTCAAATGAACAATTCACCAATTTATTCAAAGCCCTAGAATTTCTATCCAAATTTTATGGTTTTTGATTCTTTAGGAATTAAACCCGTTGAATTCTATGCATAGTAGTGAAAATTGGAAGAGAATTACTTACCTCTACAGTGGGTGGTCGTGGGAGGTGTTGCTCAAACTTGGATGCTCTCTAATGGAGGTTGATGGTGGATAAAAATGAAGAAAACTCGTATTTTTGGACATTTAAAGGGTCTGGCAACAGTGATTTCCGCACCTGCGACCTTGGGACTAGAGGTGCGGTCTCGTACCTGCGAGAATACCATCTCCCCTGCGTAAAAGGGCCTGGGACCCTAAGCATCGCACCTGCGGAGAAGGAGTCCGCACCAGCGGTCCCTCTCCTGCGGAAGAAGGGCCAGCCCTGCGATGGGGGTCGCACCTGCGAAGGCTGGACCGCAGGTGCGGATTCGCACCTGCGACTTAGAGACCGCAAGTGCGGTCACACCAGAAATAGCTGCACTAGCAATGGTTTTTGCTGGTTTTTGGCCTCGTGCGGGGTCTGGGATGCACCTGGGCCCACACAAGCCCCCGTCAAAACGTACCAACAGGTCCTAAATCATTATACGGACTAGCTCGAGCCTACGGAACACTCATAACATCGCTAAAACTCAAAATCACCCTCCATAACCCCTGAAATCATAACTTAATAACTTTGAAATTTCTAGAATTCATTTCAATGCGCCGAACGGGTCTATACTACTTGGAATGACCTCGAATTTTGCAGACAAGTCATAAATTACTATACGGAACTATTTTCGGCCTCGGAATTCCATTCGGACTTCGATAGCATAAAGTCCCATTCCAGGCCAAATTCTAAACTTAAGGAAATCCTGATTTCCATTTTGGGCGCCGAAACGCTCCCGGGTCATCAGAAACCCGAGCCGAACATACGCCCAAGTCCGAAATCATGGTACGGAGCTACCGTAGCTGCCGGAACTCGATTCCTAGGTCGTTTGCTCAAAATGTTGACCGAAGTCAAACTTGGCCAAATAGGCCAGCCTTAAGGAACTAAGTGTTTCTAAACCTCTCAAATCATTTCCAAATCACGAAACACTCATAAAGCACGAGTAGCCGCTATGGAAAGTTTCATTTAAGAGAACGGAGTCGTAATACGCAAAACGACCGGCTGGGTCATCACATTCTCCCCTTCTTAAACAAATGTTCGTCCTCGAACGGGTCTAGAATTGTACCTGAAGTGCTGAAAGGCTGTGGATATCTGCTCCGCATGTCCTCCTCGGACTCCCAAGTAGCCTCCTCGGCTAGCTAGCCCCTCCACTGAACCTTAACCACAAAAACTGTCTTGGACCTCAACTGGCGGTCCTGTCTATCAATAATGGCCACTGGCTCCTCCTCGTAACTCAACTGCTCGTCCAACTGAATAGTGCTATAATCAATCACGTGAGAGAAGTCGGCGTGATACCTCCAAAGCATGGATACGTGGAAAACTGGATGAACACCTGATAAGGATGGAGGTAAAGCAAGCTCAAACGCAACCTCCCCAACCCGCTTCAACACCTCGAAAGGACCAATAAACCTGGGGCTTAGCTTGCCCTTCTTCCCGAATCTCATGACGCCCTTCATCGGCGAAACCTTCAGCAGGACCTTGTCTCCCTCCATGAATGCTATATCACGTGCCCACTTATCCGCGTATCTCTTCTGCCTAGACTGAGCTGTGCGAAGCCTCTCCTGAATCATCTTCACTCTCTCCAAGACATCTCTCACCAGATCTGTGCTATATAACTTGGCCTCGCCAGGCTCAAACCACCCAATGGGAGAACGACATTGCCGACCATATAGAGCCTCAAATGGAGCCATCTCGATGCTGGACTGATAGCTATTATTGTACGCAAACTCCGCCAAAGGCAAGAACTGGTCCCACTGACCTCCAAAATTAATCACACAGGCCCTGAGCATATCTTCTAATATCTGAATCGTACGCCCTGACTGGCCATTAGTCTGAGGATGAAATGCTGAACTGAGGTCTATCTGAGTGCCCATCTCCCTGTGCAAAGCTCTCCAGAAGTGCGAGGTGAACTGAGGACCTCGATCTGAGATGATAGACACCGGCACACCATGCAGTCGGACAATCTCTCTCCTGAAAATCTGAGCAAGCCTCTCTGAGTATAAGTAGTAGCCACAGGAATGAAATGCGCTGGTTTGGTCAGTCTATCCACAATGACCCAAACCTCGTCAACCTTCCGCAATGTCCGAGGCAAGCCAACCACGAAGTCCATGGTGATGCGCTCCCATTTCGACTCAGGAATGGGCATTTGATGGAACAAGCCTCCTGGCCTTTAGTGCTCGTACTTGACCTGCTGACAGTTAAGACACCTGGCTACATACTGCACAATATCCTTCTTCATCCGCCTCCACCAGTAATGCTGCCTCATATCACGGTACATCTTCGTCGCCCCTGGATGAATAGAATACCTCGAACTGTGCGCCTCTGCTAGAATCCTCTCCCTCAGACCATCAATATCTGGAACACACAATAGGCCCTGAAGTCTTAGAACCCCATCCTCGCCTAGGGTAACATCCTTGGCCCTACCCTGGACAACGGTATCTCGAAGCTGTGCCAAACACGGGTCATCAAACTGTCGAGCCTTGATCTCTCAAAATAACAAAGACTGAGAAACCACATGAGCTAGAACTCGACGAGGCTCAGAAAGATCCAATCTCACCAGGCGATTGGCCAAGGACTGAATGTCCAAGGCTAGAGGTCTCTCCTCCGCTGCAATGTAAGCTAAACTACCCATACTCGCTGCTCTCTTGCTCAAAGCATCTGCCACTACATTTGCCTTGCCCGGGTGATACAGAATAGTAAGATCATAGTCTTTTAACAACTCAAGCCATCTTCGCTGCCTCAGATTAAGATCCTTCAGCTTAAATAAATGCTGGAAACTGCGATGGTCAGTGTAGACCTCACAAGACACGCCATATAAGTAGTGTCGCCAAATCTTCAAAGCATGAACAATCGCTGCCAACTCCAAGTCATGCATAGGATAATTCTTCTCATGAACCTTCAGCTGGCGCGAAGCATAAGCAATAACTCCACCATCCTGCATCAACACACATCCTAACCCGACGCGTGAAGAATCGCAATATACAATATACGACCCTGACTCGAAAGGCAATGATAGAACTGGAGCTGAGGTCAATGCTGATTTGAGCTTCTAAAAGCTCGCCTCACAGCCGTCGGACCATTGAAACAGGGCATTCTTCTGAGTCAATCTGGTCAATGGGGCTGCAATAGAAGAAAACCCCTCCACGAACCGACGGTAATATCCTGCTAAACCCAGAAAGCTCCTGATCTCTGAAGCTGAGGTAGGACGCGGCCAACTCTGAACTGCCTTTATCTTCCGAGGATCAACCTTGATACCCTCTCCTGAAACCACATGCCCCAAGAATGCCATGGACTCCAGCCAAAACTCGCACTTGGAGAACTTAGAGTATAGCTTCTACTCTCACAAGGTCTGAAGCACAATTCTCAGGTGCTGCTCATGCTCACCCAGACTCCGTGAGTAGATAAATATATCATCAATGAAAACAATAATGCAAGAGTCAATATACGGCCTGAATACCCTATTCATCAAATCCATAAATGCTGCTGGGGAATTAGTCAAGCCAAAGGACATCACTAGAAACTCATAATGGCCATACCTGGTGCGAAAAGCAGTCTAAGGAACATCAGAAGCCCGAATCTTCAGCTGGTGATAGCCTGACCTCAGATCAATCTTAGAGAACACACGAGCACCCTGTAGCTGATCAAACAAATCATCAATGCACGGTAGAAGGTACTTATTCTTGATGGTCACTTTATTCAACTGGCGGTAATCAATGCACATCCGCATGGACCCATCCTTCTTCTTCACAAATAAGACTGGAGCACCCCACGACGACACACTTGGCCTGATAAATCCCTTGGCCAACAACTCCTCAAGCTGCTCCTTCAACTCTTTTAGCTCCTTAGGATCCATACGATAAGGAGGAATAGAAATAGGCTGAGTATCTGGAGCCATGTAAATGGAGAAATCTATATCTCGATCTGGAGGCATGCCTGGAAGATCTTAAGGAAACACATCCGGAAACTCCCGAATGACAGGCACTGAATCAATGGTAGGAAACTCGGCGGTGGTGTCCCGCAGATAAACAAGATAAGACAGGCACCCTTTCTCAACCATATGTCGAGCTTTCATGAAGGAAATGACCCGGCTTAAGGCACTAATTGAAGCACCCCTCCACTCTAACCTCGGCGACTTAGGCATGGCTAATGTAATTGTCTTGGCATGGCAATCCAAGACACCATGATGAGGAGATAGCCAATCCATGCCCAAAATAACCTCAAAATCAACCATATCAAGCAACAACAGGTCGGCTCTGGTCTCAAACCCACAGAAAGTAATCACACAAGCCCGGTAGACCCGGTCTACCACTATAGAGTCGCCCACAGGAGTGGACACATACAAAAGAGAACCCAAGGACTCACAAGCAACATCCAGAGAATGGGCAAATAATGCTGAGATATATGAATATGTAGACCCTGGATCAAATAGCACGGAAGCCTCTCTACCATAGACTGAAATAATACCTGTAATCATAGCGTCTGAGGCCACTACGTCCGCCCTGGCCGAAATAACATAGAACTTGGCTGTAGCACCTGATGACTGAGCTCCCCCAGGAAGAGCTGGAGCTGAATGCCCCCCTCCTGACTGGCCTCCCCCTCTAGGACGGCCCCTGCCAATCTGACCTGCACCCCTAGGTGGTTGAACTGCTGGTGCGGGACCTATGGGCTGGTGACTCTGCTAAACGGCCTTGCCCCTAAAGCGGGGGCAATCCCTCTTCACGTGGCCTAAGTCCCTATACTCGTAACATCTCACATGTGACATATCCTGCTGGCCTGAAGAGTAAGAGTCCTGAATGGATGGAGTGCGATGAGAATCATCTGTCATAACACTGAAATAGGAACCGAAGGATCTCTGACGGCTGGAGTAACCACTGGATGGACTGTGAATGGCTGGAGGACGGTAAGAGCGCTCTCGCATGGCACTAAGCTGAGGCCTCACTGAGACACCCCTGGGAGGAAATGGAGGTGCTGAATCTAAAGACCTACTGAACTGACCTCTGCCCCTAGCTGGAGCACCCTTGAAGCCACCTATGAATCTGGCCCTCTTATCCTGCTGACCCTGCTGACCTGACTGACCCTGCTCCCTGCTCCTCATACGGTAACCCTCGATCCGTCGAGCTATCTCGACTACTAGCTAGAATGGGGTACCCATCTCTACCTCTCTATCCATGGAGGTCCTGATACCTGGATGTAAGCCTGCCACAAACCGTCGCACTCTCTCAGCATCAGTGGGTAATATCATAAGGGCATGGCAGGATAACTCTGAAAACCTCTCCTCATTGTCAGTCACGGACATCTGTCCCTGCTCTAACCTCTCAAACAGACCCTGAAGCTCCTCCCTCTCAGACGGTGGAAGGTATCTATCCAGAAATAGCTGTGTAAACTGCTCCCAAGTAACCGCTGGAGAACCTGCTGGCCTACTGAGCACATAATACTGCCACCATCTGCGAGCTCTTCCCTATAACTGGAAAGTGGTGAAATCTACCCCGTGCGACTCCAATATCCTCATATTGTGCAGTCTGTCCCAGCACCTGTCGTTGAAATCCTGGGCATCCTTGCCCCGCTCGCCCCCGAAGCCTGGAGGACGAAGTCTAGTCCATCTGTCTAGTAACTTCTGCTGGTCGCCCTCTGCAATGGGCCTGGGCTCTGGTTGTACTACTATAGGCTGAGCTCCAATCACGGGCGGTGTACCCGGAATAGGATGTGCTGCTGCCAGTCCTGTGGCCTGAGCGGTAGGGGTCTGAACTCCCCCTTCTGTCTGAGAAGTAGCAGGATCTGATGGAAGTACCCTGCCTGGGACATAGTGCCCATAAACCTCAACATGCGGCTCATATGCTCCTGGAAGCCTGGTGCCGTCATAAAGTCTGCTGGAGCAGGAGAAACTGGAGGCAACTCATCCTGATCCTCAATAATAGGATCCTCAGGTGGTGCAACTGGTACGGCTCTGGGATGTCCTCGTCATCTAACTCGGGCAGGTGCCCTTCCCCTGCCTCCACCACGGCCTCGAGTGGCGGGGGTAGAGGCCTCTCCCGGATTAGGTACATGAGAAGCACGCGTCCTTACCATCTGTGAGAGAATAGAAGATCAAGTTTGAGTACATCATTGATTGCACGATAGGATATGAACAGAAGGAGTTTCTTAACACCCCATAGCCTCCTGAAGATAAGTACATACGTCTCCGTACCGATCCGTAAGACTTTACTGGGTTTGCCTGTGACTCGTCAGACTACATGAACCTAAAGCTCTGATACCACGTTGTCACGACCCAAATCCTAATTCAAGTCGCGATGGCGCCCAACAACGGTGTTAGTCAAGCTGATATAACCTTCACTAAGTGATACCCTTCCCATTCGGTCAGACAAATAAATAATTACCAGTTTAAAACAACTAACATGATACTAGCCTTGAATGAAGGTAAAATCATAGTAAATACAAGGCCGAAATAAAACATATACATAGATATACAACCCAAAACCCAAAATATATACTGCGTGTGTGCCAGGAACTAGTGTCACGAGTGTCATGGGCAACTACTGAATATACAATGACTACAATATATACAGAGTCTCAGTCTGAATTAAATGGACAGAGAATATAACAAAAGAACTCCAGGGTGCTGCTAGGAAGTCGCCGGGAAAGCAGCTCAGCGTGAAGTATGACCACGCTATCAATATCTAGCACCGGCCTGATAATCAGACGTACCAGCCT
>ML263635.1:1311-12399 GCA_005239495.1 Nicotiana undulata
CATTTTGCTCAGTCTTTTGTTCCAGACTGCGGCTTGTATATTTTGTATATGTATTTCTAATGTTGTATCTATGTAGCCGCCCGTTGACACTGTGACACTAGTCCTGGCACACACTTTTTGTAGTTATCGGGGTTGTGCATATTGGGCCTAGTTGTGGTTCAGCTTGTTTCTACGGCCTTACCCCATATTGTTATTTTATTTCGCATTTTATTGTTATTATTGTTCGTTGGCTTGCCTAATCTCTCCGTTAGGCGCCATGAAGACCTGGACCGATTTTGGGTCGTGACAATTCCCTTGACTCTAAATCAGTCTTATGAGCTGATTTCTTTTCCTTTTTGAACTTGACTCCTTAATTAAAGGAGTCCAGTGTTTAATCGATACTAATTGGTTGTATTTCCATAACTGTGCACCCTTTACCTTATGAGCTACTCATTTGTAACACTATATATACTCTATCTTTTCTCTTTGCATACACAGACTAGACAAACTAAGACACTAAGACACACACTTTATATTGCTTCTATACACACCCATTCTTGCTCTTTACATTGGTTATTGACTACTCAGTCGTCTAAAAGCCAAGACTGAGTAATCCTTGTTGCTCTCTCTTGTTTTTGTGCACTACTACCTTGCTGCTGTTCTATTGTCCTGCACACCACTGTTTGCTGCACCATCCTCTTGCATTTTGTTGTGCTATATCCCATGACTGGTATGTCCCTAATCTAAGTTTACAGTACCCCACAATATGTTTCAGTTCTTGCTAACATACTTGTTATTCCTTATATGCTTTATCTTATGGTTCTATTGCCTACCCTGTAATTAGCATGACTATGTGATGTCTTTTTCTTATTTTGCTTTTTCCCATGCAATTCTCTTTAACTGATTAAGTCCTGTGTAATCAGCATACCCTTGCTATTTCTCCCTTTCTCTTAGTCTAATATGTCTCCTGTTCCTTCTATGATTTTGTGTGAAATTTATGCAACTAGCATACTTATTTGTCTATGGGTTAGTTGTTGTTACCTGCTCTGATCCCCTACTTAACCTCCTATGTTATAAACCTGCCCCCTCATGATACCTGAATGTTATGTAGTCCTGTTTCTATTAATCTATGGTGCTTTGTAACAATTATGTGATAAATATGTGAATTTGTAATCCTATTCTACTGCTAATGTGAGAAGCAATTGTCCCCAACTCCCTTATCCTTGTTCGTGTCTTATCCTTGTTTGTGTGTGCTCTTTCTTGAGTTCTCTTTTTGTTTGATTAATGGTTGCATTGCCTCTCCTTTTTGCAAATTGTTTTACAAAACTCTTCCATTCTCTGAAGTTATTTTCAAAAACTGCTATTTCAATACTCTTTAACTACTTCTTTCTGCACTTCACACTACTCTTAGATCCTCTAGGATCCACCCCCTTAGTGTGAGCAATGCTTAGGGACCTTGAGTTCCTTTTGAACTTTGACACACCGAGGCAGGTAATTCTACACTGCACCAACCTCAACTTTGATAACTGCTGGGTGCTGGTATTGGCCAGGGACCTTACAAGGACCTTTGGGAGCTTTGCCGCACCCAGGCCGTGTAAGGCTGTGAGGCTCAACACGGGTGAGGCTGGAAGGTTAAGCCTCTTTGAAGGCTCTCTATGGAATAACTTCTTATATTTCTTTGCAATTATTGTAATTCATTTATTATGGCCTGTAACAATTTGTAAACGAATATTGGGGTTGGATAGTGAATATGGGGGCTATGCATGCTTAGTCTAGTAAATGGGTAGAAAGCATGCTCATAGGATTTATTTACTTATCTATGCAATAGATAACATGTCTAGGACATGCATTTTCCTCATTAGAAATCATAATTTAGGTCCTTTACTTTCAGCGTGTTATCATATTTATTTCGTAAACCATGACCCCGGCTAATAATTGCAACAAAATAATGAGACTGCTATAGAATGCCATTACTGCATTTCATAATCATAACATTTAGAAGCCATGTTTTAGGTATTCCTATGTGCATTAGATATCCTGTCATTTAGGATCTCATATCTATTTGACTTACAATTGTTGAACACCTAATCAGCATGCTAATCTAATGAAAAATGTGTTTAAAACGTTTCTGCAAATCTGTACCTCTTAAAATCAAGATAAATATGCATGTAAACCCCTTTGAAATAAATAGGCATTGAATACGACGCCCAGGAAAACTTTAGGCCAAGTACGTATAAAATCAAAACCAGTTGTATTCTTTGCGTGTTAATATTAAAACCAATCAGTCTCTTTTGAAAATATTGAACTCTGATGCCTTTCACTCTGTGTTATATCCTTTTTTTTAGTTCACTCTATTCCTCAAGTCTTTCAATCACAGAATCTTTAAAGCTAGGCATTTACTTCCTCTTTGTTGGAATTTAATCTGATTCCTGTCCTACTATGTCTTCAAACTACTGGGTTTCAAAGTTACACAACTCTGCTCAAAATCATGCTATTTTGAATCCTTTCTCTGTATTTCCTCTAAAGCTACTGTATCTTTTAAGTCACTTCTCTTTTGAATCATTATATTATCTCAAAATCCTGCTTTAATAAGAATTCTAAGTCGCTGTGCACTTCTAAATCCTATTGCTGCCTCTAAACTACTGCATTTCTAAAAGTTAATCATTCCTTTGAATTACTCCGACTTAACTGAACTTCCTGCTTTCACTACTATGTTTTCAAACACATCCTCTTACTAAAACTGCCAGAATTTACTGATTTTTAACTCAGAAACTCTTGTTTTAAATTCGTGTCATTGAGACTTAAGTGCGTTTAAGACGTGCCAATTATATGTCTACTTGTGGAGGTATCTATGAGCCTTTATTTGTCCCTATGTGTTCCTTAATATGTGAAGTCCTATTTGTTGTGCTTGTCGCCTAGTATTTTATCCTTTAAACCTAGGATGTCCAGCCTAACACTCACATTGTAGGATTAGTAGTCCTAATCACCCTCCAGGACTTACAGGATGGGACGGGTAACGGCACGCAATAAGCTTTCGTGACCAACACATGCGTTTTAAATAACCTTACGGGGTGGGAAGGGTAGAATACAGATATGATGACCGGTGTGCTAATACCACGTGTAGCCGCCTCCCCGAGGTGTGACATACCAGGTATTGCATTGAAGTGATCCGTATTACTTTAAACCTAAGACTCTTCCTTTTCAAATGTTTATGTTATTCAAAACCTTTAAAAGATTTTCATACTTGTTTTAAATCCCCTCATATGTGAACCTTATTTGTTACTTTTTCGCCGTCCAAATTCACAAAACTTATTGGCTGGGACCCACATTTGTGGATCCTGAGGGGTGCCTAACACCTTCCCTTCGGGATAATTTCAAGCCCTTACCCGATCTCTGGCAATGCAAACTAGTTCATGGGTTTCTCAACTCTAGGTGCCCTAACGCACCATAAAAATCGTTAGGTGGCGACTCTTCCTTAAACCTCTTCCTTTAAGGAGTTGTCAGAATGTCATCAACCCGGTCTCTCTGTACCTAACCCGTGCGATATAAAAAAGGGAGCGCGACACATATATGTACCCGTGAGTGTCCCGCCTAATCTCGAAGAAGTAGTGACGAGAGGTAGACGTGATACTTACTACGTCCAGCAACCTAATAACATAAACTAATAAAGGGTAGGCAGGTATAAAAATCGTAATAATCACAAGGGCATGAACTATCAAATATAAACTCACAACAATCCTTCCACATCAGATATTACTAACAGATAAAGCACTAAATCTCTTCTTTCAATGAAACAGTTCATATAATAACAACAAATTCCCAGTGAACATATTAAGCACATGGTCTGCTGAAGCGTACAGCCGAAACGTAGAAAAATAAATGTGCACTGCTGAGGGTCGAACGACTCGAACCATAGATGCATCTATTACCCCGCTCGCGAATCGATCATGAGACGCGGTTTACATAATGATAAGGCTACCCCGCTCACGAATCATACATGTGACACGGGTTCTCATATATATAAACAGAATTATCAGAATCTCAGGCATTTAACAGAGAATATACTTGAAAACAGGGACTTAAGTGCTGCAATTCAAACCATGGCTTCCTAATATCTTCATGCTAAATTAAGGAATAATAAACAATTACAATTAGGAATACATGTAAGGCATATAAAAGCATGCTCGTGGGTCCTAAAACTAAATGACATAATAATGATAGTGGCTACGCACGGACTCTCGTCACTTGGTACGTACGTAGCCCCCACAAACATCAACACAAAGCATTTAGATCACCCATGGGGACAATTTCCCTCTTACAAGGTTAGAAAGGAGACTCACCTCGTGTCGAATCTACTCCCCGGACCAAGAACGCGCCCGAAATTCCAAACTCGCCTCTCGAGGAATCGAAACTAATCAATCGATACGTAAATATATCAAATTATACTCAAAGCATGAAATTCTCCTACTAATTTAGTCAATTCACCATTCTTGAAGGAATCCCAAAATTCACCCCCAAACCCCCACGCCCGGATTCCGAAAATTCTTGAAGGAAACACTCAACCATATCGTAAGGATCGTTAATACATGGTTTTTACTTGATTTCATAGCAAATTGACGTGTAATTTTCTAAATTTCCGAAATTCCTAGGTTACTACCCAAATTCTTAATTTTCACTAATTTCTTAGCTAGTTTAGTTAGTAATTCATGTATTAAACTAGTACTAGAGTAGAATTTACTTACCTCTTCAGTAGATAGGTGAATTTGCCCTTTGGCTTGGTCGACAATGGTGGAAGGAAGATGATGAAAATGAATTAAATCCCGTATTTTCAAAGAACCACACTGTCCACAGTATTTTTGCACCTGCGGCTCAAGGACCGCACCTATGGAAATGGGACGGGGGNGCAATCTTGCACCTACGGAGTGGAGCCTGCACCTGTGGCTCCGCTCCTATGGAAGTTCTTCCGCACCTGCGAGAAAAGGAAACCTCACCTGGGGACGCAGCTGGGATAGCTGGGCAACCGCACCAGCGGTTACACCAGATCAGGTGCACCACCAGTTACATCAGCTGGGTTTTTGCTCTGTTTGGTGCTCGAGAGGCACCTGGGCTCACCTGAGCCCTCGTCCAAATATACCAACAAGTCCCAAATCATGGTACGGACTTGGTCGAGCCTTCGGAACACTAAAAACAATGCTAAAACTCAAAATCATATCCCAAAACCCCTAAAATCATTACTTACGAACTTCAAGTTCTTCATTTCGATAACAATGTGGCGGATCGACATATACTACTCAAAATGACACAAAATTTTGCAGGAAGTCATGAACGACATAACGAAACTATTCCTGGTCTCGGAATTCCATTCAGACCTCGATAACACAAAAACACGTTCCAAACCAAATTTCAAACTTAAGGAATTTCTCATTTCTATATCGGGAGCCGAAACACTCCCGGGTCATAAAAAACCCATTCCGAACATACGCCCAAGTCCGAAATCATCATACGAATCTACTAGAACTGTCAGAACTCGATTCTGAGGTCGTTTGCTCAAAATGTTGACCGAAGTAAAATTTGGCCAAAAGGGCCAGCCTTAAGGAACTAAGTGTTCCTGTACTGCTCTAAACACTTCTGAATCCCGAACCACCCGTCCCCGCAAGTCATAAATCTTGATAAGCCTCTATGTGAAGTTTCATTTAGGGGAACGGGGTCCGATAACGCAAAACGACCGGTCGGGTCGTTACATTCTCCACCTCTTAAACAAACATTCATCCTCGAACGGGTCTAGAATTATACCTGAAGTGCTAAATAAATGCGGATATCTGCTCCGCATGTCCTCCTAGGTCTAAAAAGTCGCCTCCTCGACTGGTTGGCCCCTCCGCTGAACCTTTACGGCTGAAACTCTCTTGGACCTCAACTGGCAATCCTGTCTATAAATAATAGCAACTGGATCCTCTTCATAGCCCAACCTCTCATCCTACTGAATAGTGCTGAAATCAACCACGTGAGAGAAGTCGGCGTGAAACCTCCGGAGCATGGATACATGAAAGATCGGATGAACTCCTGGTAAACTGGGAGGCAAGGCTAACTCATAAGCAACCTCCCTAACACGCCTCAACACCTCGAAGGGACCTATAAACCTCGGGCTCAGATTGCCCTTCTTCCCGAATCTCAATACCCTTCATCGGCGTGACCTTTAACAGAACCTTGTCTCCCTCCATAAATGATACATCACGCACCCTTTGATACGCATAAATCTTCTGTCTGGACTGTGCTGTGCGGAGCCTCTCCTGAATCAACTTCACCCTCGCCAAAGCATCCCTCACCAGGCCGGTGCCATATAACTTAGCCTCACCAAGCTCAAACCACCCGATAGGAGAACGACATCGCCGACGATACAAAGCCTCGAATGGAACCATCTCGATGCTGGACTGATAACTGTTAATGTAGGCAAAGTCGACCAAAGGCAAGAACTGGTACCACTGACCACCAAAGTCAATCACATATGCCCGGAGCATGTCCTCCAATATCTGAACTGTACGCTCTTACTGACCATTAGTCTGTGGGTGAAATGGTGTGCTGAGGTCTATCTGGGTGCCTAACCCACTGTGCAATGCTCTCTAGAAATGCAAGGTGAACTGGGGACCTCTATCTGATATAATAGACACCGGCACACCGTGAAACCGGACTATCTCCCGAATTTAGATCTAGGCTAGCCTCTCCGAGGTATATGTAGTAGCCACTGGAATGAAATGCGCCGATTTGGTCAATCTATCCACAATGAACCAAACCGCGTTAACCTTCCGCAAAGTCCGAGGCATCCCAACCACGAAGTCCATAGTGATGCGCTCCCATTTCCACTCAGGAATGGGCATCTGCTGAAGTAGGCCTCCTGGCCTCTGGTGCTCACACTTAACCTGCTGGAAATTAAGACACCTAGCCACATATTCCACAATGTCCTTCTTCATTTGCCTCCACCCGAAATGCTGCTTCAAATCACGATACATCTTTGTAGCACCAGGATGAACAGAATACCGAGAACTGTGTGCCTTCTCTAGAATCCTCTCCCTCAGGCCATCAATATCAGGAACACATAAGCGGCCCTGAAGTCTTGGAACACCATCCTCGCCAATGGTAACCTCCTTGGCCCTACCCTGAATCACTGTCTCTCGTAGCTCTGCCAAACACGGATCATCATACTGTCGAGCCTTAATCTCCCCCAATAACGAAGACTGAGCAACCACATGTGCAAGAACTCGACGAGGATCTGAAAGGTCTAACCTCACTAGGCGATTAGCCAAGGACTGAATGTCTAGAGGTCTCTCCCCTGCTGCAATGTAAGCCAAGCTACCCATACTCTCTGCCTTCCTGCTCAAGTCATCTGCTACCATATTTGCCTTGCCCGGATGATAAAGAATGGTGATATCATAATCCTTCAGCAACTCAAGCCACCTGCGTTGCCTCAAATTTAGATCCCTCTGCTTGAACAAGTGCTCCAAGTTGCGGTGGTCTGTATAAACCTCACAGGACACTCCATACAAGTAGTGCCTCCAAATCTTAAGAACATGAACAATCGCCACAAACTCCAAATTGTGCACATGGTAATTCTTCTCATGCACCTTCAGCTGACGCGAATCATAAGAAATATTTCCCTTCCTGCATCAACACACACCCCAAGCAAATGCATGAAGCGTCACAATACACTATATACATCCTAGAATCGGAAGGCAATACTAGAACTGGTGCTGAAGTCAATGCCTGCTTGAGCTTCTAAAAGCTCGCCTCACACTCGTCAGACCATCGGAACGGGGCATTCTTCTGAGTCAATCTAGTCAATGGAGCTACAATCGAAGAAAACCCCTTCACAAATCGGCGATAATAACCTGCTAGGCTCAAAAAGCTCATGATCTCTGTAGCTGAAGTAGGGCGCGGCCAACTCTGAACTGCCTCAATCTTCTAAGGATCAACCTTGATACCCTCTCCTGATACCACATGCCCCAAGAATGCCACGGAATCCAACCATAACCCACACTTGGAGAACTTAGCATATAGCTTCTATTCCCGCAAAGTCTGGAGCACAAATCTCAAATGCTGCTCCTGCTCACCCAAGCTACGTGAGTAAATCAAGATGTCATCTATGAAGACAATGAAAAAGGAATCAATATATGTCCTGAACACCCTATTCATCAAGTCCATGAATGCTACTGGGGCATTAGTCAAGCAGAAAAATATCACTAGGAACTCATAATGGCCATATCTCGTACGAAAAACGGTCTTCGGAACATCTGAAGCCCGAATCTTCAACTGATGATATCCCGATCTCAAATCAATCTTAGAAAACACCTTAGCCCCCTGCAACTGGTTAAACAAATCAACGATGCGCGGCAGAGGATACTTGTTCTTAATGGTGACCTTATTTAACTAGCGGTAATCAATACACATCTGCATAGACCCATCCTTCTTTTGCACAAATAGGACTGGAGCACCCCACGGCGATACACTCAGTCTGATAGACCCCTTAGCCAACAACTCCTCAAGCTGCTGCTTCAACTCCTTCAACTCCTTTAAAGCCATACGGTACGAGGGAATGAAAATAGGCTGGGTGCCTGGAGCTACATCAATACAGAAGTCAATATCACGATCCAGAGGCATGCCCGGAAGATCTGAAGGAAAAACATCGACAAAATCTCAAACAACTGGCACTGAATCAATCGTCGGAGACTCAGCGACGGTGTCTTGCACATAAGCAAGATAGGCTAGACAACCCTTCTCGACCATATGTCGAGCCTTCATGAATGAAATAACCCGGCTGGCTGCACTGACTGAGGACCCTCTCCACTCCAGCCTAGGCGACTCAGGCATGGCTAATGTAACTGTCTTGGCATAGCAATCTAGCACGACATGATATGGAGATAGCCAATCCATGCCAAGAATAACCTCAAAATCGACCATGTCGAGCAATAAAAGGTCCGCTATGGTCTCGAATCCACATAAGGTGATCATACAAGACCGATAGATCTGGTCTACCACCTCAGAATTTCCCACAGGAGTGGACACATATAAAGGAGAATCCAAGGACTCACGAGGAACATCCAAGAAACAAGCAAATAAGGCTGACACATATGAATAAGTAGATCCTGGATCAAATAGCACTGATGCCTCTCTACCACATACTGAAATAGTACCTGTGATCACGGCGTCTGAGTTCACTGCATTTGCTCAGGCTGGAATATCATAAAATCTGGCTGGGGCACCTGAAGTCTGACCTCCGCTTGACTAAATAGGAACTGGATGAGCCTCCCTGCGTGGCCACAACCTCTGGGACGACCTCTACCAGCCTGCCCTCCACCCCTGGGTGGATGGGGTGCCGGTGCTGAGTATGTAGGCTGGTAACCCTGAGGGACAGCCTTGGCCCAAAGCCTGGGACAAGTCCTTCTCATATGGCCTGAATCCCCACACTCATAACACCTCACCGGTGGCATGGCCTGCTGTCCTGAAGAAGAACCCTGGATAGCTGGGAGACGGTGAGAACCATCTGGCATGGCACTGAAGTAAGGACTAGAAGACCCTTGATGACCTGAATACCCGCCAGAGTAACCCTGAATGGCTGGTGGGCGGTAAGAACTCTCTGACATGGCGCTGAAATAGGGCCTCACTGGAGCACCACGGGGAGATGGTGGAGGAGCTGAATATTGAGGCCTGCTAGGCTGGCCTCTACTGAACTGACATTTTACCTTGGCTGGGGAACCTCTGAAATATCCAGAACACCTTGCCCTCTTTTCCTGCTGACCCTTCTCGACCGATAACCCTCAATCCGATGAGCTATCTCGACCACAAGATGATAGGGAGTCCCCATCTCCACCTCTCGGGCCATGTTGGCCCTAATACCTGAGTGGAGTCCAGCTACAAATGTCCACACTCTCTCGGCATTAGTAGGAAGTATCATAAGGGCATGACGAGAATACTTAGAAACCTGGCCTCGTATTCTGTGACGTACATCTGTCCCTGCTCCAACTGCTCAAACTGATACCGCAGCTCTTCCCTCTCTGAGGGTGGAATATACCTGTCCAAAAATATCTCAGTGAACTGCTTCCAAGTGATAGGAGGAGAATCTGCTGGCCTGCTGGGAGTGTAGGACTTCCACCACCCCATGGGACTCTAGTATCCTCATGTTGTGCAGTCTGCCCTTGCACCTATCAATGAAATCCTGAGCATCCTCACCTCGCTCACCCCCAAAGACTGGAGGGTGCAGTCGAGTCCATCTGTCCAATAATTTCTGCACATCGCCATCCGCAGCTGGTCTAAGCTCTGGTGCTGCTACTACTGGCTGGACCCCGCCCACGGGCAGTGTACCCGGGGTAGGATGTAATGCCGCTATCTGACCTGCAGCCTGGGCAGTAGGGGTATGGACTCCCCCTACCGCCTGAGAAGTAGCAGGATCTGCTGGAAAAAAACCAGCCTGGGACATGGTGTCCATGAATCTCATCATATGGCCCATGACCTCATGGAAGCCCGGCGCTGTCATGAAGTCCACTGGAGAAGGATCTGCTGGAGGCACCTCGTCCTGCTCCTCAATGATAGGGTCCTCTGGTGGTGGAACTCCACTGACTCTAGGACGCCCTCGTCCCCTACCTCGGGTCGGTGCCCTCCCCCGGCCTCTACCACGGCCTCTGACGGCGGGGGTAGAAGCATCTCCCAGGTCTGGAACACCGAATGCGTGCGTCCTCACCATCTGTGAGAGAATAGAAGAATGCGTTGTGGTAAACCAACGATTTCACGATAGAATATGAATAAGGAGAGATATCTTAACATCCTATAGCCTCCCGAAGATAAATATAGATGTCTCCGTATCGATCCGCATGACTCTACTAGGCTTGCCCGCGACTTGTGAGACCTACATGAACCTAGATCTCTGATACCATGTTGTCACGACCCAAAATCCTAAATCAGGTCGTGATGGCGCCCAACAGCGAGGTCAGGCAAGCCAACACTCAATTACTAAGGTTTCTTTCTTATTTGATTGAACATCTCGACACATATACCCAGTTTTAAAGCTTAAAACATTTAACCGAAAAGGGGTAATTAGCCAATTTTACCAAAAGCAACCATAGG
>ML263635.1:12612-122567 GCA_005239495.1 Nicotiana undulata
TATATATATATATATATACACACAATCTGTAATCCATGAACAGTTACTACGTGTGTTCCAGGAACTAGTGTCACAAGTCCTACGGGCATTACTAAAAGAATATGCAAAAGATATAATATACAGTCCCTCTGTCTGAAAGAAGTAGACGGGAAATAAACAAAAGAAAAATCCATGGTGCTGCCGAGGATCGTCAGGAGAAAGCAGCTCACTGTGAAGTCAGGCCTGGAATATATATACTGTCAAGAAGGAGCTCCGGTGTGATAACCAAATGCACCTGCCTTAGAACCTGTACAATTAATTACAAAACTGTAGCATGAGTACAGAAACATATATGTACCCAGTGAGTATCCCGTCTGATCTCGAAGAAGTAGTGACGAGAGGTAGACGTGATACTTACTACGGCCAGCAACTAAATAACATAAACTAATAAAGGGTAGGTAGGTATAACAATCGTAATAATCACAAGCGCATGAAATATCAAATATAAAGTCATAACAATCCTTCCACTTCAGATATTACTAACAGATAAAGCACTAAATCTCTTCTTTCAATGAAACAGTTCATATAATAACAACAAATTCCCGGTCAACATATTAAGCACATAGTCTGCCGAAGCGTACGGCTGAAACGTAGAATAAATAAATGTGCACTGCCGAGGGTCGAATGGCCCGAACCATAGATGCATCTATTACCCCGCTCGCGAATCGATCATGCGACGCGGTTTACATAATGTTAAGGTTACCCCGCTCACGAATCATACATGTGACACGGGTGCTCATATATATACACAGAATTATCAGAATCTCAGGCATTTAATAGAAAATATACTTGAAAACAGAGTCTTAAGTGTTGGAACTGAAACCATGGCTTCCTAATATCTTCATGCTAAATTCAGTAGTAATAAACAACTAAAATTACATTTAGGAATACATGTAAGGCATATAAAAGCATGCTCGTGGGTCCTAAAACTACCCGACATAACAATAATAGTCGCTACGCACGGACTCTCGTCACTTAGTACGTATGTAGCCCCTACAAACATCAGCAGATAGCATTTAGATCACCTATGGGGAAAATTTACCTCTTACAACATTAGAAAAGAGACTCACCTCGTGTCGAATCTACTCCCCGGACCAAGAACGCGCCCAAAGCTCCAAACCCGCTTCTCGAGGAATCGAAACTAATCAATCGATACGTAAATATATCAAATTATACTCAAAGCATGAAATTCTCCTACTAATTTAGTCAATTCACCATTCTTGAAGGAATCCCAAAATTCACCCCCGGTCCCGCATGCTCGAATTCCGAAAATTCTCGAAGGAAAAATTCACCCATATCCTAAGGATCGTTAATACATGGTTTTTACTTGATTTCATAGCAAATTGACGTGTAATTTTCTAAATTTCCAAAATTCCTAGGTTACTACCCAAATTCTTAATTTTCACTAATTTAGTAGTTAGTTTAATTAGTAATTCATGTATTAAACTAGTACTAGAGTAGAATTTACTTACCTCTTCAGTAGATAGGTGAATTTGCCCTTTCCCAAGCTCCCTAGGTCGACAATGGCGGAAGGAAGATGATGAAAATGAACTAAATCCCGTATTTTAAAAGAACCACACTGTCTATAGTGTTTTTGCACCTGCGGCTCAAGGACCGCACCTGCGGTCTCGCACCTGCGGAAATGGGACAAGGGGGGAGGGGGGGCAATCTCGCACCTGCGGAGTGGAGCCCGCACCTGCGCTCCGCTCCTGCGGAAGTTCTTCCGCACCTGCGAGAAGGGGCAACCTTACCTAGGGCCGCACCTACGATGCTTGGGAGCGCAGGAGCAGTCCTGCACCTGCGGTCACACCAGATCAGATGCACCAGCAGTTACATTAGTTAGTTTTGGCCCGTTTTGTGCCCAAGAGGCACCTCGGCCCACCCGATCCTTCGTCCAAATATACCAACAAGTCCCAAATCATGGTACGGACTTGCTCGAGCCTTCAGAACACTATAAACAATGCTAAAACTCAAAATCATATCCCAAAACCCCTAAAATCATAACTTAAGAACTTCAAGTTCTTGAGTTTGATAACAATGCGTCTGACCAACCTATACTACTAGGAATGGCACCAAATTTTGCAGGCAATTCATGAATGACATAACAGAACTATTCCCAGTCTTGGAATTCCATTCGGACCTCGATAACACAAAAATAGGTTCCAAACCAAATTTCAAACTTAAGGAATTTCTCATTTCTATATCGGGCGCCGAAACGCTCCCGGGTCATCGAAAACCCATTCCGAACATAATCATACAAAGCTACTGGAACTGCCGGAACTCGAATTCGAGGTCATTTGCTCAAAATGTTGACCGAAGTCAAATTTGGCCAAAAGGGCCAGCCTCAAGGAACTAAGTGTTCCTATACTGCTCTAAACACTTCTGAATCCCAAACTACCCGTCCCGGGAAAGTCATACATCATGATAAGCCGCTATGGGAAGTTTCATTTAGGGGAACAGGGTTCGATAATGAAAAACGACCGGTCGGGTCGTTTCATAAACCATAAAATCAGAAGAGAAACAAGGGTAAAATAATCACATAGTGCATACAATGAATGTAGAAAAGAGATTATTCGAACAAGAAAACCGGAATCGAACCATGTTTGGTCCAATTACAGATTTGAAACCCTAATTTTAAGTGAACCAAAAATCGATTGAAAATAAAGGCAGAGAATCATACATTTTAATAAAATGAACATAGACAGGGAGTTATTCATGGAATCGAACAAGATCTGGTTCGATTAAAGAATATTTGAAACCCTAAATTGGGTAAGTAAAAGATTTAATGAAAATAAATAGATTCATGTGTAATAACATTTAAAAATAAGGTTTGAACCAATTTTTGATTCGAATCAAGGATCTTAAAACCCTACTCTTAGGGTAAGTAAGAATCTACAAGAGATACGAAAAATATTCGTACTTACAAAGGCCATAATGAACAAAGGCGGAAATAATAAACAAATTAAAGATTTTGAACCAATTTTGGTTCGAATCTCTCCAAACATGCTTGCCATTTTAGGCAAGCTATTATGTAACACCAAAGAACAGGTATCCAGTAATGAGATAGGACCAAATAAGGTAAGAAATCATAGGTTGATTCCATTTATGGGGTTATAATCAGAAGTATTTGGGGTGACGACACTAGGGTTTGAGAAGGGAGGGGGAGAAGATGAGAGAGGGAGTGCATAGAGACGGTGGGTAGGTTGAAGCGATTAGGGTTTGGGTGGATAGGGTATAATTAAATGGGCTGGGGGGATATGAGCTGTTGATCTTCAAAGATCAACGACTATGGTTTAAAAGGGAATTGGGTCGGGGTTTTAAACGTGTATAGGTCTGGCTTAATGGGTTAAGGGTATTGGGTATTTGAAGTGGGCTGATGTATTGGGCTGGGGTAACGGGTCGTGTATATTTCCGAAAATAATTAAGAAAAAGGGCTTGATTTTAAATAACCAATTAAATCAGTAAAATAAATATAAAAATGTCATTTGTGTATGAAAATGATTAAAAATAATTGCTTAACATTATAAAAATATAAAAATTCATTTATGTATAAATAATGTAATCATGCGTATATATAGGCTATTATTGCAAAATATGCAATTTTAGCCTCAAGATAAAAAAATATAATTATAATAAATACATTAAAATATTTAAAGCATAATATGGATATAGACGATGAAAATTAAATGATAAAGCATAATAAAGTTTATTTGAGATGCAATTAATAATTATTTATGCAATAATAAATTAATTAAAAACCCTTAAAAATTATTGAAAAATACTTGATGATGCTTATGCACTATTTTGAAAATATATATGTATATTTTAAAAATATATGAGGGAAAAATTGGGTATCAACAGCTGTCCATCTTTACTCGGAAAGGATGGAAGAGTTTTCGGGTAAACACATGATGACCAAATTTGAACGACTAGGGTGATTTGAAAGATGTCGGCCACACTCTGGTTTCGGAGTACCTACATATCCCTAGTTTTACAGGAATCAGGCTATGTGTAGTTCTGGATCCAATGATGGAGTAAACCAATGGAGTCATTGCAAGAACGGAAAAAATGTTCCAAGTTGGGGTTTGAAACTATTATGGGTAAATGAGATTTGGCAACAGTTGATGAATGGTAATGTTTGAAATTCTTTGAAAGATGTGGATGGGAACTGGAGCAGGATTGCTCCTGGTTGGATAACGGTTACTTTCTGGATCACATGAAAATTTACAAAAAACTACCACTCCAAGCATATATGTATAAATTATTGCGTAAACATAGACATGATGCAAATTCCCTTTGGACTATGAAGACTGTCTTTGGACGGTGAGGATGACATCCTTAGACCATGATGTCCCGGGTCATGAATTGCGCGGTGAAGGATTCGTAGGCCATGAAATGACATTCTTGGGCCATGTAGATGGTGCTTCCGAACCATGATGCCTTTGAATAATGATGTGCAAATTTGAGAGATCCTCAGTCCATGGAATGATGTCTTCCGGTTATGACTATGACGCCTTCGGACAAATTGGCTATATTTTAGCCCATAAGGTGCAGAGACATAATGTTAAAGGTGATAAGAAGATAGAGCTTAGTCTTGCGTAAAGTTGAGGGCATAGCTTAGCCCGATAGAAGAGAACAATGCAAGATTAAAATTGATCAATATCAGTGTTTATGCAAATAGAGACATGGCTTAGTCCGAGGCAAAGAGAAGGCAATTCATGGCCTTATGCAAAATGGGAGGCAGGTCTTAGCCTCATGCAAGGATTGGGACATGGCTTAGTCTCATGAAAAGAGAAGGCAAAGCTTAGACTTATGTGAGTGTGGAGGAAGGGCTTATCCTTATTCAAGGATTGAGACAGAGCTTAGTATCATGCAAAGAGAAGGCAATGCTTAGCCTTATGTAGATGGGAGGCAGGGTGCAAATAGGGATTGAGACACGGCTTAGTCACATGCAAAGAGAAGAGAGTGCTTAGCCTTATGCAAGTGTGGAGGCAATGCTTAGCCTCATGCAAGAGAGAATGTAGTGCTTAGCCTTATGCAAGTGTGGAGGCAAGGCTTTGCCTCATGCAAGGATTGAGACATGGCTTAGTCTCATGCAAAAGGAAGGCATTGCTTAGCCATACGCAAGTGGCGAGGTAGGGTTTTACCTCATGCAAGGATTGAGACAGTGCTTAGTCTCATGCAAAGAGAAGGCAATGCTTAGCCTTATGCTACTAGGGAGGCAGGGCTTAGCCTCAAGGATTAAGACAAGACTTAGTGTCATGCAAAGAGAAGATAGTGCTTATGTCACGACCCAAGATCCCTAGGGCCGTGATGGAGCCGGACACCACTGTCAGGAAAGCCAACCATTTATTAATTTAAAAACAAATTTCTGTCTTAATATTTTCAGAATCGTTACCTTTCACTTTAATACGTAATAACTAGATGAAATTTATTTTAGTAAAAACAACAGTCCATTTCACTCCTTTAATGAAATACATCCCAAATATATACGTGTCCTAGAACCCGGTGTCGCGAGTACATGAGCAATATCTAAGGATTGATACAATTATTACAAAGCTTGTCCGAAATACAAGTTGGACAAGGACATTAGAATAAAATAAATACAATACATAGAGGAAGACTCTGCCGGCTGCGGATCGCCTCCGGATGATGCAGCTCGCCTAAGTCTCCAAACCAGCCTCATCGCTTTGAAAGTACCTGTGCAACAAAATGCACAGCAAGTGTAGCATGAGTACGAAAACAACGTGTACTTAGTAAGTATCCCGCCTAATCTCAGAGAGGTAGTGACGAGAGGTCGACCTGACACTCACTAGGGTCCAACAATATAATTTAACAATATATGGCAGCAGCAAAAGGCATACGAGGGAAATAAAATCAGTAAACTTTAAAAAATACTGCAATTCAATAAACTCTGGAAGTAAATAAATAATTTCTACTTCATTTCCCCCAAATATCTATAGAGTCATTTTCCCTAAACAATTTACGTCCTTAAGACCATTTAACCATTTCAAGTCTCAAGTGGTATATCATATGTATATACATGCGCAGGAAAGTGCACCCTTGCAATAAAATAATCATATCTATGCACTGCCGAGGGTCGAACGACCCGAACCAAAAGTGCATCTTTCAATCTCGTCGTGGCATACGACCCGCTCCTATGAGAGTGGGGGAAATAACACTCCGCTCGCGGAATGTAAATTGCGAGGCGGTCACATGCACATACAACATTTATTTTTTCTTAAATTACTTTCAATAACAATTCCTTCAAATTACCGATTTCTGTGACCTCACGAAAACCAAAGTTTCATATAATCATAAATTCATAAAGCATATAATCCATTTCGAGGAAAAACACAAGGCATGATGTGGGTCCTAGATTACCCGAACATGGCATAACAGTAGCTACGCACGATTACCCGTCACCTCGTGCGTACGTAGCCCCCACAAACAATAGCATATTTCATTTAGTTCACCTATGGGGACAATTTCCCCTCACAAAGTTATAAAGGAGACTTACCTCGCTCTGAAACTTCATAACCAGCTTCCAAGTGCTTCCGACTCACCCAATGGATGCACAACGCCCCAAAACTACCAAATAACGGGAAAAGCAATGAAAACTCACTCTAATACTTGTTACAAATTCAAATTATATAGTTTCCCAACTCCGCTCAATGAATTGACCAAAAATGCCCTCGGGCCCACGTGCCCGGATTCCGAAATTTGTCGAAGATAAACTCTACCCATAGCTTTACTAGTTCAAATATACAATTTACTCAAATTTTCATGCTCAATTCGTGGCTAAAATCCAAATTACCACATTTCTAGGTTTTCTTCAAATTTCCCAAATTTCCCACAATTTTCATGTTCAAATTTATGTAATAACCTTGTATTTAACTTGGAAATGAGAAGGAATTACTTACCTATTGATGCTTGATGGAAATCCCCTCTTGAAGCTCCTCAAAATCGCCCACATCAATGAAACAAATGAAGGAAATGAGCTAAGACCCGCCAACATATAATATTGCCCAGCATTGCCCTTCTATGTGATCGCTTGAAGGCCTCTGCGATCGCACAGGCCACCCAGATTTCTCCTCCGCGATCGCACAATCATGCCCGCGATCGCACAGGCCATTTCCAGCTCCCACCAAATTTCTTCTCTGCGATCGCGCCTTCCCCCATGCGTTCACACTAGCCAGCCCCAGGCCTTCTTCGCGATCGCACACTAACTTCCGCGATTGCATAGGCAAAAATATCGCCCCTCAATTTCTTCTTCGCGATCATATCCCATGAACCGCGATCGCAATGCACAACAGAAACACCAGAATGTAGCATTCGACATTACGGACTTGCTCCAAATTCCAGAATCGCATTCGGACCCCGATATCAAAATTTCCACTTGCGGTCAGATTTCTCAAATACCTTCAAATTTCTATCTCTAGCCAAATGACTTCAAAATAACGTACGGACATCCGAATTCACTTCCGATCGCGCTACCAACTCCAGAATCACCATAGGAAGCTATTCCCAGACTCGGAATCACAAACGGACATCAATAACATTGAAATTCCTTCCTACCCAAACTTATGAAATTTCTTCTAAAATACTAATTTCCACAATATACGCCAAAACGTTCCCTGGTTATCCAAAACCCGATCCGGACATACGCCCAAGTCCGAAATCATCATACGAACCTGCTGGAACCTTGAGATCCTGATTTCGAGTACGTTTACTCCAAATCCCAGTCTTAGTCGATTCTTCCAATTTTAGGCTTCCGAAATTAGAATTTTCCTTTCAATTTAATTCCGAACTTCCCAAATTTCAACTCCGACCATACGCACAAGTCATAATACTTGAAATGAAGTTGTTCATGACTTCCAACCGCTGAACGACATGCTAGAGCTCAAAACGACCGGTCGGATCGTTACATTCTCCCCCACTTAAACGGACATTCATCCTCGAACGTGCCAAGAACTGCCCCAGAGTTATTTGAAATCACTGTTTAACACCTCGTGCACCTGCCCGTGCTACCACAACCCAGTTGAGCACATAAGCTTGATGAAATCTGAAGATATCCTCCTTTATCTATACAATAAGCCCCGAACTCAGTTCCAACACCGGGAATTCTCTGCCATGCATGTTCTCATATATGAACACCGTATCAACTACTAACACGAGGCACCAGAACACAACTGCGTACCTTTGCTGAATCAGCACCATACACCGCATAATCCATCATCTGACCACAATGACGCTCCCTGAACCGTAATAGCTAGAATTCTACGAATTTGATGCTCTCAATGCACCTTATAAGATACATACATACATTCTGCTATAATGATGACGATACCACCACAACAAAAGAGATGTGCAGAAATTCCTAACAAACTAAAGAGTTAACCAAACTTTGAAATCTTTTCTCTTGACTTAGATCATCATCTCATTACGAACCAAATACTGGCATTTGTTCTCTACCATATTTCACAAAATCCCATTGCACTGATCTCTGATCCAATAGTCTCGTCTCACCCAATATGAGCTGCTCAGATAACCAACTACCCCAGCCATGACCAACAGTCTCACACGATGCCACAATGTGCCAATAGGCCACAATTCGAATATGATACATAAGGAAATGACTCAGGAAGGGACTACCCAACTCACGCGACAAATATGAATTTTCCTCAGAAAAATAGGAAGTAAAACACAAGAAAATAATTATAGGAACCTCCCTCACATCACATTGTTGCGGCGTGCAACCCGATCCAAATAACATACCCGTGGCGGCGTGCCACCCGATCCCATCATAAAATTTACATAAGGAAATTTACATGGAGCTGAATTGCTCACTATTACAAATTACTGAAAACCGGTCACAAGCACGCTAAGTGCACAATACCATTCTGGGGAGACTGATAGAGCCATATGCTATAAAACTCAAGTACAACTGATGTGTGATATATAATCTGAATCTCAAGAGCCATCTTGCTCACATAACCTCATTACTACGCAGAATCTCAACACATAAGAAATTATCAAGCCGCTTCACAACTCACACAGTACAATCATTATAACACATGAATTTGACAAAGACGGAACAACATCTGATATTCCAACACCCCTTCTATGCGGAGCGCTATACTGACATGAACACATCTGACTCACATGAAGCCCATAATCTTATATAAGTCCATTCACACACTTCAAGCCGATTTCGCTCACACTGCACTAGGCTGATAGCCTTACCTGGGTCCATAATAACCCCTTCTTCTCATAATACGCAAGAACAACCATCATAGCCGGGACAACCACCCCCGTAAATATACAATAGAGTTGTACTGAACACCTTACAAGCATAAATTCTCAAACAAGCAATAGTACATCTCTTCATACTCGGTCTCAATCTTCGATCCATTAAGTGGCTACGTGTCACACCAATGCAAACTTCTCGCGATCAGGCTCCCACGACTTCCCACACAGGGTAACAAGTTTGCACATCCCTACCACCGACCACACAATTGCTGCAAACCATATCAAAAACCCATGACCAGGGTACAAAGCCTCTTTCACCGAACATTGATCTCAGGTAATACTGAAGACAACAACAAGTCATTCTAAACATTCAAATCCCTTGTTCTTGCTCCTCCGAGCTCATGACATCCTTGTTAACACTGAACCGCAATCTCGATTCTTATTTCAAGTTACATACTGCTTACTGCACCTAACCTTCCGATATGGAATAGCATAGGAATTCCACCATAACTCCTGAACCACTATTGGGCGAACACTTCATCATATAGAAAACCTTTTACTTACCTCACTTCATAAGAGTCATAACCATACACAAGTGGATCCTCACAACCACCATACATGCAAATCCTTAAGTGGTTGTATGAAACACCATAAACCTTCCGGTATCCGCCTACACCGGAGAGGCCATAGCACTTGAATGCCTCTAACTGAAATCTATTACGACGGCCGAAAAACCCCACATCCATGTCGCGCCCCATTTTTCTATCGCACGGGTTGGGTACGGAGAGATCGGGATGATGACATTCTGGACAACTCCTTAAAGGAAGAGGTTTAAGGAAGAGTCACCACCTAACGATTTTATGGTGCGTTAGGGAACCTAGAGTGATAACTCATGAACTAGTTCGCGTTACCAGAGATTGGGTAAGGGCTTGAAATTATCCCGAGGGGAAGGAATTAGGCACCCCTCAGGATCCACTACTATGGGTCCCAGTCAATAGGTTTTGTGAATTTCGACGGCGAGCAAGTAACATATAAGATTCACGTATGAGGGGATTTAGGAACAAAATAGTTGGAAAATCATTAAAGGTTTTTGACTAATACAAACATTTTTTCAAAATAATTGTCCTAGGTTTAAAGTAATACGGATCACTTCAATGCAATACCCGATATGTCACACCTCGAGGAGGCGGCTACACGTGGTATTAGCGCACCGGTCATCATATCTGTATTCTACCCTTCCCGCACCGTAAGGTTATTTAAAACGCATGTGTTGGTCACGAAAGCTTATTGCGTGCCATCACCCGTCGCATCCTATGAGTCCTTGAGGGTGATTAGGACCACTAATCCTACAGTGTGAGTGCTAGGTTGGACATCCTAGGTTTTAAAAGGATAAAATACTAGGCGACATACATAACAAATAGGACTACAAATAAGGGAACAAGTAAAGACAAATAAAGGCTCACAAATCCCTCCACACGTAGACACGTAAGTAGCACGTCTCAAACACAACAAAAGTCTCAAGATGGGGGTTCCAAAACAGGAGTTTTGAGTAAAACAATAGGTCAAAAGAATCAATTTAAAAAATGAAAAAACTTAATAAAGGCAGAGGATTTAACTAAGATTGAATGGTTCAAAGTAACTGACATGCAGAAATATGGTAGTGAGAAATAATGGCAAACTGAGAAGTAAGGTGATTTAAAGCTTTCAAGAGAGCATAGCAGAAAATCATAAGGGTCTAGTTTAAGAGTAAATCAGTGATGAGCGACCAGAATGCAGTGGCTAAAAGCAGCAGTATACTTACAAAAAAGCAGTAGTTAAAGCTATTAGCAAATATAGATGAATGTTACTTAAGCATGGGTTTGAAATGATTTCTTAGACGTAAGTAAATAAATACAGTAGCTTATCACAAAGTAACAGTTGTTATTTTTCAAAGAAATGTAGTAAAATGGAACCAAACATAATGACTTTGAAAAGGCATACAAATAAGGATTCGAAATGGCACGACTTGGAGCAGAATGAGCATTTTTTTGAAAAACCCAGTAGTTTGAAAATATGATAGGACAAGAATTAGTGAAAATCAGTAAGAGGGAATGGATGCACCACTTCAAGATTGTTTGAGATATAGAGCTGGGGTTTAGTAAAGTAAATGAGCTTCACTGAGATAAACAAAAGTGGGAACAACAGAGTTCAAAACGTTTTAAAGTAAGTGATAAGATTAGAAGATCATAATCATTTTGATTTTAATACATATTAGGCCTAAGCTTTTCCTAGGTGTCGCCTATATTGCCTAATTATGTTAAAAGGTGAACATGCATATTTAAGTCTGATTTTAAAAGAGGTGATGCTATATTTGCAGATGCTTTCAACCAATTGACCACATTTTTAGCGAGATTATCAGATTAGATACAGGCTAACTAGGTGTTCAGCAAAATATAACATAAAACAAACCTGCTGAAGGTAAGGTCTTAAGAACATGATATTTAATGCACACAAGGATCCCTAAGGATATGATTTCTAAATGAAATGCTTATGAAATGCAGTAGCCATACATTATAGCATTTGTTGTAGTTATTAACTGTGAACAGGGCTTATAAAATGATAGGAACATAATAGACATGCTGAAATAAAGAACCTACGCAGGATTTCTATTGCATGATATGCATGTCCTAAGCAGGGTACTATTGCACACATAGGGAAATAAATCCTATAGTCATAATTTCTACCCGTTACTATACTAAACATGCATACCCCCTCCCATATCTATTATCCAGCCCCAATAGTTTATTTACAAATCATTACAAGCCATAGCAAATGAATTACAGTAATTGCATTGAAAAATAAGAAGTTATTCTATAGAGAGCCTTCAAACAGGCCCAACCTTCGAACCTCACCCCATTTGAGCCTCACAGCCTTACACAACCTGGGTGCGGCAAAGCTCCCAAAGGTCCTTGTAAGGGCCCTGGCCAATACCAGCACCCAGCAGTTATCAAAGTTGAGATAGGTGCAGTGTAGAATTACCTGACTCCGTGTGTCAAAGTTCAGAGGGAACTCAAGGTCCCTAAGCATTGCTCACACTGAGGGGGTGGATCCTAGAGGGTCTAAGAGTAGTGTGAAGTGCAGGAAGGAGTAGTTAGGAAAAGGGTTAAATTTGAAAAGGAGTTGAAGTAACAGTTTTGAAATAGAACTTTAGAGGATAACGTAAGAGTTTATGAAAACCAATTTACAAAAAGAAGGGAGCAGGCCCACCACAACTCAACAGATATGCAGAGTTCCAGAAGCAAACACAAACAGGGAAAGGGAGTTAGGAACAAATAACTCTTATGATAGCAATAAAATAAAGTTACAGGTTTTCAAAAAAATATAACATAGTGATCATAAAGTATCACATATTGTAGACTATGATTAGTATCATGTGACACTTAGATATCAGGGGTGCATGCTTATAGTATTGAAAATCAGACAAGTGATGCAAACACATAAAGAAATACTGGTCATGCTGATACTAGAAACAATAATCATAGGGCATGGACAAGTATATGAGTCAAGCATAGTTAGAGTGAATCACATAAGGGGAGCAAGAAGCATACTATACTAAAGTTAAAAGGAAAATAGCAGAGACATGCTAGTTGCATGGTTGACAATAGAACCATAAGTAGAAGCACAAAAGGAATAACAAGTATATTAACAAGAACTGAAACATATTGTGTTGGGGTACTGTAATCTTAGATTAGGGACATACCAGTCAAGGGATATAGCACATCAAAAGTGTAAGGAGATGGTGCAGCAAAAAGTGGTGTGCAGAACAACAGAACAACAGCAAGATAGTAGTGCACAGAAGCAAGGGAGAGCAACAAGGATTATTCGGTCTTGGCTTTTAGCCGACTAAGTAGTCAATAACCAAAGTAAAGAGCAAGAATGGATGTGTATAGAAAAAAAGAGGATTCAGAACAATGTTAATGCTCTGAGTTTGAGTATGCTATAGTGATATGAAATATAAAATGTGTGTTTTGATATCAATGTTCTCAATATCTCAGTGTGTTATGCAAAGAGAGAAGACATAGTATATATAGTGTTACAAACGAGTAGCACATAAGGTAAATGGTGCACAGTTATGGAAATACAACCAATTAGTATCAATTAAACACTGGACTCCTTTAATTAAGGAGTCAAGTTCAAAAAGGAAAAGCAATCAGTTTATAAGAGTGATTTTGCTTAATTAGAATCAAGTAAATCACATAATACATAAATAGAGCCAAGTACATAGTATATAGTTAAGGAAAGTTGAAGTAACATTACATTTATAAAGTAACTTAGGGTATTAGTTTGAAAATCAACTGAAAGAATCTCGGATTCAATTGCAATCACAGGGAATCTGAAGTAGTTAAGGAAAGTATCCTATACATATGGAAAGCACTTAAAAACTGGTACGAAATTACAGAGGTCATGTAGAATCACTGATTCAAAGAAAGCATCACATAAGTATGGAAAGAATCCAAAATTAGTACAGGATTACAAGGGAATACACAATCAGGTAACCAAGGAAACATCACAAGCCCGGGAAAAGGCAGTATAAAATCAATAGGTGAACAATCAATAAAGTAAACCAATAATTAAACATTCAAACAACAGTAACACAAAGAGATAATCAGCGGGAAAAGGTCATGGCACTGAATTAAACAAGAACACACGAATACACATAGTCGAGTGAGAACGGATACACATAGTAAAGATTAACCCCAAAACTAGGGCTTCAACATAACAGTCAAAGAAACATGCAATCACAAGATGCTTGTTTAAAACACAGTAGAGATAATAAAAGATCAAAAATTGAAAAGGAAAACTGTTTCGAGAACAGGGTCGAGAAACCCTAGTTTTGAAATTGTTTAAAAGATGAAATTTTCCGGAGAAAATTATAGATAAACCTCATAATATTGTAAATATAGAACAGATCTTTAAGAAAGATCAAGATATAGGAAATTAGGGTTTCGTGGAACCCAGAAAAGAGGGCAAACCTCATGAATTGCCTTGATTTAGGTCGGAGAGACTGTGAACTTACTCAAATGGCGGGGTTGGCCGGATAGTGGAAAGAAGCTCAAAGGAGGTGAGTGGACCGCTCCAGGCTCATCTGAAGAACTCAGGGCATCACTGAGCAGAGTAGAGGTGAGTGGATGACCAGGAGATGACAGGAACCAAGGTTCCGGCGAGAATCCATCGGAGAAGATGACTTGAGATCATCGGAGAGGGAAAGTCGAGAGTATTTTAGAGAGATTGAGAGAGATGAGAGAGGAACCGTCTCGAAGGAAATGAGACGGGGGGGGCGGGGGAGGGGAGGAGTTAGTTGAGTTTAATTTAGGAAGGTTAAGTTTGGACCATTGATTCTGTGTGATCAATGGTACAGATCAAACGTGGGGTTGGGTTGTAATTGGGTTAAATTATTGGATAGGTTAGGATTAAAATCAGGCTAGAAATCAAATGAAATGTGGCTAGTTATTAAATACCCATGAAAATAGATAATTAATTAAATAAAATAGCTAATAATTGTATAAAATGAAATTAAGTTAAAAATAAGTATAATTACAGTAATTAGACAAGTTAAAAAAATAAAAGACATGAATTCTGATTTTAAGGGTATAAAATGACTAATTAGGCTATAACTGCAAAACAATTGTAATTGCAATTAAATAGTACTCAATTAGTCAATTTATAAAATAATTGAAATTTAACAAGTAAAAAGTGATTACAAATGACATATTAAATTGAAAAATATTTTGAGATTTAGTTAGAGCATAATTTATGAATTATGAAAAATAAGAAATATCGAATAAATAGGGAATAATTCAAATAAAAATATGTAAAAATTAGAAAAATACTCATTATTGCTAAGAGTGATTTTGAAGCATGTAGGCAAGATTTAAAAATAATTTGGGAAAAATTGGGTATCAACAGCTGCCCCTCTTTACCCAGGAAGGATGAAAGAGTTGTCCGGTAAAGATATGATGGCCAATTTTGACCTGAGATGAAGCTGAGGGATAGAATTCGGCCGCACCCTGGTTTCTGAGCTGCCTACATATCCCTAGTTTTACAGGAATCAGGCCTCATGTAGTTCCGAAATCATCGGCGAAATATACCGATGAGGTTTCACAAGAACGAACACAAGGTGCATGAAGTTCTTACGGGGGACGATGTCGGAGAAGTGGAACGGTCCGCTCCTGCCTGGTTGGCTGTTCCGGCCGGGTTACCTGCAGATAAAGAACAAACGTATATTGTGCATAATATAAACATGATGCAAGTTCCCGTCGAACTATGAATGACGTCTTTGGACCATTAAGATGATGTCCTTAGACCATGATGTCCTGGGCCATGAATCGCTCAGCGCGGGTTTCGCAGGCTATGAAATGATGTTCTCGGGCCATGAGGATGACGCCTCCGAACGATGATGCCTTTGAATAATGATATGCAAGTTGAAGGAGAGATCCGCAGGCTGTGAAGTGATTTTCTCGGGCCATGAGGATGGTTCCTCTGAACGATGATGCCTTTGGACATGTTGGCGATATTGCAGCCCATGAAGAATGAAATAGTATGATGTTGACAAGACAGAGCTTAGTCTTGCGATTGGCGAAAAGAAAGAGGGCAGAGCTTAGCTCGAAAGAAAGCGTAAGTAAATAAGGTAACAAAAGGTGACTGCTTTGCAAAGGTAGAAAGGAGCTTAGCGTAATGCAATAAGATGCGGAGAGAGGTAGCATAGAACCTCGGAAGGCAGAATGGTAGCCTTATGCAATGCAGGAAATAAATGCAGGGGAGGTAGCGCTTAACCTCGGAAGGAAGACTGATAGCCTTATGAAGATGCAAATGCAGATGGAGGTAGAGCTTAACCTCATGCAAGATGGAGACAGAGCTTAGTCTCGGAAGGCCGAAAGTAGCCTTATGAAAAGATGAAAATGCAGATGGAGGTAGAGCTTAACCTCGGAAGGCAGAAGTTAGCCTTATGCAATGTGAGAAAATGCAGAGAGACAATGCTTAGTCTTGGAAGGCAGAAAGTTAGCCTTATGCATTGTGAGAAAATGCAGAGAGACAATGCTTAGTCTCGGAATGAAGAAAGTTAGCCTTATGCAATGTGAATAAAGATGGAGGTAGAGCTTAACCTCATGCAATATGGAGACAAAGCTTAGTCTCGGAAGGAAGAAAGTAGCCTTATGCAAATGCGAATGCAGATGGAGGTAGAGCTTAACCTCATGCAAGATGGAGACAGAGCTTAGTCTTGAGAGGCATAAAGGTAGCCTCATGCAATGCAGAAACTAAAGTGATAGTAAGAGTTCTTAGCTGATGATAAAGTGCGATGATATGACGGTTGTGAATGAAGTATCATTTCCAATGATGATAGTAGTAGGCGTTGGCATGTGCAATGAGTTCGAGAGTGTATCCTTAAGAGGCATGCGTCTTGTAGGGGTAGAGGGATGTCTTGGGCTTTCACCGTATTTGTGCCTGCATCCAAAGAAAAATCGTAAATTCTGTAGAGGGCAGGGTTAGTTCGTATCCTTGCTGGCTCGGATCGACCTATCCGCTTGATGATGATGACTTTGTTTGTACCACAGGGTTAGCGTCGCTAAAACAAACTGTTTTACGAGAAATACACATGCATTGTTTTATAAAATATGATATAATATATAGAAAGGAAATAGTTTTATTTGGATGAACCGACGACCATGACGCGGTTCAAGACATGGCAACCTCTCTTACTGCGGAGGTCTGAGGGTCATCCTCAAAATTCTGCTCTGAGGGTCTGAAGGTTTCTGGATATTACTGGTGAGGTACTAGGCTGAACTAGCTTCGAAATTTTGAGGTCCCTACTCAAAATTCTTCCCCAGTTTCCATTCGTGGGGAAAATGAAAATTATATTAGAATGTGACCGAACCCACAGGGCTGCCTACGTATCCCCTCTTAAACGAGAATCAGGTCAGGCATAGTTCATTTCACAACATTGATAGAATCATAACCATTACACATAGTAGCACTTGACTGCGTCTGAATTGATTGGCTTAGAACAAATTTCTCCATCAATTTCTGCCGGTATGAGTGCTCGTCCTGTTAGAACTCGGTGAACCATGTACGGACCTTTCCAATTGGGAGAGAATTTCCCTTTGGCTTCGTCTTGATGAGGAAAAAATTTCTTTGACACCAGCTGCCCCGGTGTGAATCGTCTTGGTTTGACTTTCTTGTTGAAGGCTCTGGTCATTCGGTTCTGATATAGCTGACCATGACAAACCACGTTAATTACTTTTTCGTCTATGAGGGCCAATTGCTCATATCGGCTTCTTACCCATTCTGCATTTCTAAGCTCGGCTTCTTGTATGATTCTTAGAGAGGGAATTTCAACTTCACCAGGAATGACGGCTTCTGTACCATATACCAACATATAAGGGGTTTCCCCAGTTGACGTGCGGACTGTGGTGCGATACCCCGGCAGAGCAAATGACAGCTTCTCATGCCACTACTTGTGCTTCTCTATCATCTTTCTCAGTATCTTCTTGATGTTCTTGTTGGAAGCCTCAACGACTCCATTCATTAGAGGTCTGTATGCTGTAGAATTCTTGTGCTTGATCTTGAAGGTTTCACACGTTACTCTCATCAAATCACTTTTGAGATCGGAACCATTATCGGTGATGATCGACTCTAAAACTCTAAACCGACAAACATTGCGGTCGCGGACAAAGTCGGCTACCACTTTCTTAGTAACTGCTCTATAAGATGCTGCTTCGACCCATTTGGTGAAATAATCAATGGCAACCAGAATGAACCTGTGTCCGTTGGAGGCGGCAGGCTCGATTGGTCCTTTAACATCCATGCCCCAAGCAGCGAACGACCAGGGTGAGCTTGTTGCATTAAGCTCGATGGGAGGTACCTTTATCATATCCCCATGTATTTGACATCGATGGCATTTGCGGACATACGTGATGCAGTCTGTTTTCCATGGTCATCTAGAAATAACCAGCCCGAAAGATCTTCTTTGCTAGAATAAACCCGTTCATATGAGGACCGCATGTACCAGCATGTATTTCCTCCAACAACTTCGTCGCTTCCTTTGCCTCGACACATCTTAATAAACCCAGATCGGGAGTCCTCCTATATAGGATTCCTCCGCTGTGAAAGAAGTTGCTTGATAACCTTCGAAGAGTGCGCTTTTGAGTGGCGTTTTCAAGCTCTGGGTACTCTCCCTCTGCCAAGTACTCCTTTATATCATGAAACCAAGGCTTTCCATCTGCTTCTTCTTCAACGTGGGCACAGTAAGCCGGCTGAGTGTGAATTCCCACCGGGATAGGATCAATGAAATTCTTATATGGATGATGGATCATGGATGACAAGGTGGCCAGTGTGTCAGTGAACTCATTCTAGATACTGGGAACATGCCGGAATTCAATCTTTGTGAACCTCCTTCTCAATTCCTGCACACGATGTAGGTATGGAAGTATCTTGGAATTCTTGGTCGCTCATTCCCCTTGGACATAGTGTATCAATAAGTCGTAATCACCGATTACTAATAATTCCTGAACATTCATGTCGATGGCAAAATTGAGCCCAAGGATGCAGGCCTCATATTCAGCCATATTGTTGGTGCAGGATAATCTGAGCTTGGCGGATACCGGGTAATGCTGACCAGTTTCTGAAATTAAGACTGCTCCAATACCCACGCCTTTGAAGTTTACGGCCCCATCAAAGAACATCCTCCTACCGTCGTAGGATTCTGCAATGTCCTCTCCTACGAATAATACTTCCTCATTGGGGAAATACATTTTTAAAGGTTCGTATTCTCCGTCCACGATATTCTCAGCAAGATGATCGGCTAATGCTTGTCCCTTGACTGCCTTCTCAGTTACGTAAATGATGTCGAACTCACTTAACATGATCTGCCATTTAGCCAGCTTGCCAGTGGGCATAGGTTTCTGAAAGATGTACTTGAGCGGATCCATCCTAGATATGAGGTACGTTTTGTAGGCACAGAAATAATGCCTCAGCTTCTGTGCAACCCAAGTCAAAGCACAACTGATGCGCTCTAATAAAGAATATCGGGCCTCATACGGGGTGAACTTCTTGCTGAGATAGCAAATTGCTTGTTATTTCCTCCCTGTTTCATCATGTTTCCTGAGAACGCAACCGAAAGCTCCATCTAACACAGCATGATAGAGTAATAGAGGTTTACCTAGCTCTGGAGGTACCAAGACTGGTTGTGTTGAGAGATACTCTTTGATTCTGTCGAAGGCCTTTTGACAATCCTCGGTCCATTTGGTGGCAGCATCCTTTCTTAGCATCTTGAAAATTGGTTCAAAGATGATGGTAGACTTGGCTAAGAACCGGCTGATATAATTGAGTCGTCCCAGGAAGCTCATGACATCCTTTTTGTTCCTTGGTGGTGAAAATTCTTGGATGGCTTTGACCTTTGATGGATCTATCTTTATTCCTCGACGACTGACAATGAATCCTAGCAGCTTGCCGGCAGGAACCCCGAACACACACTTTGCAGGGTTAAGTTTTAGATTGTATTTCCTTAACCTGTTGAAGAACTTTCTCAAATATTCCATGTGATCAGCATCTTTCTTTGATTTGATGATGACGTCATCCACATATACATCGGTTTCCTTGTGAATCATATCATGAAATATAGTAGTCACGACTCTCATGTAAGTGGCCCCTGCATTCTTCAGACCGAATGGCATCATTTTATAGCAATACACCCCCCATGGCGTAATGAATGCCGTTTTCTCATCATCTTCCTCGTCTATCCAGATCTGATGGTAACCAACAAAGAAATCCACAAAGGACTGCAGCTCGTGCTTAGTACATTTGTCAATTAAGATGCGTATGTTCTGCAGGGGGAAGTCGTCTTTCGGACTGGCCCGGTTGAGATCCCGGTAGTCGACGCAGACTCTAACCTTCCCGTCTTTCTTTGGTACAGGCACAATGTTGTCTAACCATGTAGGATATTCGACCACTCGGAGGACCCCAACATTGATCTGCTTGGTGACCTCTTATTTGATTTACAAGCTCATGTCTGGTTTGAACTTCCTGAGCTTTTGCTATACTTGTGGGCATGTCGGATTGGTTGGCAGCTTGTGAGCCACAATAGATGTACTGAGGCCAGTCATGTCATCATATGACCAGGCGAATATGTCCTCATACTCCTTTCAAAATTCCGTATAATGCTCCTTTTCTGACAGTGATAGATGAATGCTGATGCGTGTTTCTTTGACATTCACTATGTTTCCCAGGTTGACGACCTCAGTCTCGTCCAAGTTAGACTTAGGTCTATTCTCAAATTTCTCTACTTCTTTAATAATATCCTCAGGTATATAATCCTCGTCTGACTCAGAATCCATTTGTTGCGTTGCCTCGTTGCAGGTCACAGTCGTCGGTTCATCAAGATAAGTAATAGTAATGCTATGTAAATAAAGCAATGGGGAGGGAAATAGTAGCAAGTAAATATAAGTAAATGTAAGATTTATAAAGGAATTGGAAATGCTTTGACAAATTGAGTAATTATTTGAACATAAGAGCTCTTTTCTTTCAGAAATTAAAAAATGCGAAAGGGAAGGAAATGCTTTGAATAAATAAGTTGTAAATAATGTTTGTTTTGTTAGCCTTGCTACCCCAAGGCTCGACGGGCTTTGGTCGTCCTGATAGACCAATTGTGGAGATGTGAACCCTTGCTCACAACTTGTATGGAAGGACCTTCTTCCCCCTCCTCTTAAAAGATGACACAACAGTCCATATCCCCATTATCCAGAAAGAGATCCCTCATTGCCGCTAGCGCTTCTTCTTTGTTTGTACCATATAGGATGTCAGCTGGCTGGAAAGTCTGCTCTATGCGGGGTATTGGCTGGTCCAATGGGTAGTAGGGGTCGCGCCATGGTGGCGACCAGTCCTTGAACTCCTCCCAAGTGTACTGGTACCCTAGACCAAAAGTAGTACCATGCTTTTTGAGTGTTATTGGCTTTGTTATTCCTTGAAGATTCTTACCGAGCCCTTTGCCCGGCTCATACCCTTGCCAGTTCAGTATGGTTTCGATCTTACTACCCTACCACTTGTCTTTGTCAATAGCGTTAACACTATCTATGTTATGATTGATTTCTCCGCCCAACTTTCTCCTTCCATCGATGACCGAAAAGGTCTGGCGACCGTAGATATGGTTGCTACCGTCGCCATGAATGATTACCTCCTGATGGTTCCATTCAAACTTCACGGCTTGATGTAGGGTGGATGCCACGGCCCCATCCACGTGGATCCAAGGTTGTCCCAACAGTAAGTTGTAGGATGCAGGCACATCTATCACTTGGAAATCTACATCAAACCAAGTTGGTCCCATCTGCAAGCACTAAGTAATTTCTCTCATGGTGGATCTCTGCGAACCATCGAAGGCTTTTACATTGATCTCTCCTTCCTTTATCTCATGTAGACCTTTGCCCAATTTCTTGAGCGTGACCAGCGGACAGATGTGGAGGTTGGAACCCCCATCAATTAGGATCCTTGTGATGAAATGATCCTCACATTGTACCGTGATATGTAGTGCTCTATTATGCCCTAGCCCCTAAGGCGGTAGATCATCTTCATGGAAAGTGATCTTATGGCTCTCCAGCACCTGTCCTACCATGTTGGCCATTTCCCCACTGGTAATATTGTCAAGCAGGTATGCTTCACTCAGCACCCTTATCAAAGCATTCCTGTGAGTTTCAGAGTTTTGCAACAGGGAGAGGATGGATATCTGAGCTGGCATTTTGTTCAACTGGTCGAGGACTGAATACTCCTTAGCTTGTATCTTTCTCCACTGATCATCAGAAACCCGTTTCAATGATAGGAGGACGACTGTTGGCCTACTTTCTAGACTCGGCCAAATGCTCTGGGGAATAAACTTTGCCAGTTCTCGTTATACCCTGTGCAGCGATGGCTTCTTCAGACTTGCTTTTGCCTTTCCTCCTTGCTTCAGCGGTATAGTCCCATGGAATGGCGTCTGAATAAAAAGATGTCGTTTTGACATTGCCACAGCAATAGGTGAGTTCATTCTTATTCCAGCCGGAGTATATGTTATAGATGGCCGGATTACGACTTCGAGCGACCGCGCAAACTCGACTTCGATCGGCCCTGGGGCCTTTCCTTTGGCGGGTGGTCTCGATTCAAACTCAAGTGGAATTGACATGTTTACCTCAACTTCCTCAGATGGCTGCATCTGGACCACAATCGGATTAAGAGTAATCGCAGGCTTCTTTGGATAACCATCGGCAATTAGCCCAATCGATCCCTCAGGATCCCAATCATCTTCAACCTCAATCATGTGGATACCACCCTTATGGTCAGGCAGTGGATTATTGCGAACATTAGAAGCAAGGTCCTTGGCTACGATGATCTTGTTATCTATGAGGGTTTGTATCTTGTCTTTCAAGGAACGACATTCCTCGATACCGTGTCCCTTCATGTCGGAGTGGTAGGCACAAGTTTTGTTTGGGTTGATCCACTGAGATGGGTTCTTAGGGATGACAGCGGGGACGAGTGTGACATAACCTGCGGCTTTAAGCTTTTCATATAATTGGTCAATAGGTTCAGCTATGGCAGTATATTGTTTTGGTGGACGACGGTCAAAATTTGGGCGAGGTCTTGGGAAGTTTTGGCGAGAAGGTGGTGATTGGTAGTGAGAAGGTTGGGAATTGTAGGCATTATAGACGGGAGCTGGCTAGGAATATCTGGATGAAGTAGGCTGATATGTGGGTGGTGGAGCTTGGTAGGCGGGTGAGGCTGTCTGATATTGGAGTGAAGGTGCTTGGTAACTTGGAGCTGGTTGGTATGTGAAGGAAGGTGCGGGGTATACTTGATATTTGGGAGGGGACTTGGCTTGCTGTGCCACCATCACGGCTCCTACATCCCTTTTCTTGGACACACCACCGGATTGCAGATCTTTGTTGGTAGCCTGTAAGGCTTCAAAGTTAGTAACTATACCGTTTTTGATGCCTTCCTCGACTCGTTCTCCCAATTTTATGATATCAGAAAATTTGTGCCCTTCAACCATCATCAACCGTTCATAGTACTGAGGATCCTGCGCGCGCGAAAAATTTCTTCATTTGTTCTTCTTCCAAGGCTGGCCTGACCTTAGCAGCTTCTGACCTCCAACGAGTAGCATACTCGCGAAAAGTCTCAAGTGATTTCTTCTTCAAGTTCTGGATGTAGAACATATCCGGTGCATTCTCCGTATTGAATCTGAATCTATCCATGAAGTCCGTAGCCATGTGCACCCAATTTATCCATTTCTTTGAATCCTTATTGATGTACCAGGATAGTCCATCACCTTTCAAACTCCTCATGAAGAGCTTCATGCGGATCCTTTCATCTTTTCCTACGCCGTCCAATTTGTCGCAGTAAGTCCTCAGATGGACTCTTGGGTCACCAGTACCATCGAACATCTTGAACTTAGGAGGTTTGTACCCCTCGGGCAGTTTGACATCAGGTTGTATGCAAAGGTCCTCATAATTCAATCCTTCACCCCTTTAACTCCTTCGACGCCCTGAACTCGGTTGGTCAATTTCTTGAGTTCCTCGGCCAGATTCCTGATGAGCTTGTCCTTCTCGTAAGATTCATAGGTATGTGATGTGGAGTGAGCTACAGTTTCCATGTAAATGGGGTTGTCATAAGCCTAGAGGTGGTCTCTCGTCTGATCCTGGGGAGGTGGAGTGTTGTAGTTGCGTGGTGCTGGTGGAACGGGATCTTTGGGGTGATTGGGTTGTTTTGGGATGCTTTGGGAAAATGTGGGGTTCAGAGCATTTGGGAAGTGAACGTCTGGAACGTTGAGGGAGAATGATAACTGGGCCGAATTCTTGACTTGGTCAAGTTCCTCTTGGAATTTTAGCAGCTTCTTCTCTAGTGGAGTCATATCCTCGGCAAAACCTGAATACCCTGTCCATCAACGATCTCAACCTGTTCATCCATGTTGTCTTTTCTAGTACCGCTTGCATATGCCATTTTACCCTTGCTTTTTCATTTGGGTGGACTGGGAGGAGGAGGGTCCTTTGATCTGGTGCAATAAGATGTTGATGCCAGAGTGCACGAACCAACCTTTGGGGAAGGGGAATAACTAACAAAAAGGCAGTGACGTTAGTGGAGATATAAAGAATATTGCGATAATTTAAACACGTAATGCAAAAAATGTAAAATGCATCCTAAGTTGGGAACCTCTTTATGCCCGAGGTAGGCCTAGCGAAAAATTAATTTGGAGAACTTAAATACTAAATGCCTCATTTTATTGATGACAAGAAAATAGATAAATCTGACTTGACTCTAAAAATGCGAAGATGTAAAATGTCACTAATGGCCAAAAGCCTTATTACATCAAAAAGCAAAGTAAAGACAAATCCTATCTATTTGGTCTCAAAAAGACCTTCCCCAGACTCGACGCCTCTACTCGCTTTGATCAACATTCCCATCACGCGGAGTCCCAGCAGCAAATAGGTTTTGGCTAGAATTCCTCCTTCAACTCCCTCGGTCTTTTGACAAGTTTCGATCCTCCTAAGGAATTTCTCTTCCAAGTCACTGATGCCTCGTTCCAAGTGCGTTAACCTTTGGGTGGACGTGATGACCATGTCTTTCCATTCCTCGATCAACTTTTGGTTAGCTATGTGGATTTTGTGATGATCTTCTTCACAGTCACGGAGCCTTTTGCGCAGCTGGTTGAACTTAGTTGTTGCCTCGGCCTTCTCGTCTATGACCCTATGTCCTTGAATGAAACCTGGCTCAAGATTTCCTCCCCAATTATCTTCCAACCATCCCAGATAGTAAGGAGAGCAACCAGCGTGACACCTGTTAGGTTCGATAGTATCCTTCTCCAAGCGGATCCTACAGTGCCACAATTGCTGAGCTTGACACTTGTGAGGGCTGTCATCATTTTGGAAGTCCGCCCTGAGATGACTCATTTTCTCGACCCTTGGGATGACTTGCTTCCTCCCTTCCTGCCTCATGACTTGTATCGGGACGTAAGGGTATGTCCCTCTAAGACCAATCAATATCACGAACGGGGTATCTCTTGTCCGAATGATGAACTCGTCGGTTGGGAACCACTCGAACATCCATTGGATTTGATTTTCGGTCAAATCTCCCAATAACGCAACCCATCCTTTGGCATTTTCTGGTTGTGCAAACATGTCGGGGATGTAGTTCATACGCTTTGGATGATGGAAAGCAATATGATCATCCCAAACTCTCCTATGTATGTCTTGATGGTAGTCACCCCTTTGCAGATGCTTGGTGAGCCAGAGCTGGAGTAGCAGGTTGCAACCCTCAAAATGTTTTGCTCCTCGTTGACAGTTCTCCAAGGCACGGTATATGTCGGCTATGATCATGAGTACAATGTTGAAATCCTGTCCGTCGATCCCTTCCATAAAAGTCTTGGTAACCATGGCCAACCTGGTGTGGATTCTCCCCTTGTTCGTCGGGAAGACCATCAATCCCAAAAAGCAGAATATGAAGACAAATACACGGCGGTGAATGTGTCCTAGATAGGTGAGGGCGAATTCTTTCTGGTATGTGCGGTAGGACTGACTACGGCCATACCTCTCATACAAGTAGTCAAAGGGAATGTACGAGTCTTCCAAACAGACTAAATCCGGATTCTTCTTCAGTCCCATCATCTTGAGAAAACCCCGGCCTGTTCGGTTTTCAGGCATCAATAACCCTTGAGACTCCCAAGGCAAACTAGTCAAACCCCCTATCTCCTCTAGCAGCGATGTCATCTCATTGTTCCCCAACAAAAAAACCGACCGATCACAATCCCAGAATACGGTAGCAGCCTCCATTGGATTTGATTCCCACCAGTTCAGAAGCTTTGGGTGGATGTTGATGACCATGCCGAATCTGGGGACCTCGTGCCTCATTTCTGCAAATTAAACAGGTTAGGCCCTTACCCCTACCGGACTCGACTATTTAACATCAATAATTAGCATGCATATTTAAGTTCTCCAAATAAATGCACAGAACGTGAAGGCGTCCTTTTGGGTTCTAGGGAAACCCAATGGACTTTTGACAAGGCTATCTTAAAAGCTATTGTGTGGAAAACACGTTAGCCCGGCTAGGTTTGACCATGATGCATGTAACATACAATAGAGTAAGGTTTCTATTGGGGATTTAGACTGATACCCTTGAGCGAACAACTCAAGGGGGAAGGCACGAAACTGTCGACTACACCGCTGATCGACTAGTTTTACCGCAAATACGCCTTTCCGAATTTAGGGGGTGATAATATTGGAAGAGCGCAACCACTCATTGTAAGCGTTGCTATAGGATTTGTTTGGCACGAGTGGAATATGAATGCGGAGCATGATATGCAATAATAAGCATTAAAACATATAGGCATGTATTTTCACGTTGAGGAAAACGGTAAAGAAAGGAAATACAACAGTTATAATGGAAAGCGATTATAAAGAAACATTAAGATATGTCAGTTACATTAAGGTGAAATAAAAACTTGTAAAAAGTAAACAGTTAACAGCATATAACGGGGAATAGGAAAAGGCGTAAGCATTTAAATGAAAATTAATGGCACAAATTCACAAAGAAAATTGTAATGGTATAAGCCTAGGGAGGATCCCCAGTGAAGTCGCCATGCTGTCGCTCCCCCTTTTTCTATCGCACGGGTTAGGTACGGAGAGGTCGGGTTGATGACATTCTGGACAACTCCTTAAATGAAGAGGTTTAAGGAACAGTCGCCACCTAACGATTTTATGGTCCGTTAGGGGACCTAGAGTGATAACTCATGAACTAGTTCGCGTTACCAGAGATTGGGTAAGGGCTTGAAATTATCCCGAGGGGAAGGTATTAGGCACCCCTCAGGATCCACAACTGTGGGTCCCAGCCAATAAGTTTTGGGAATTTGGACGGCGAGCAAGTAACAAATAAGATTCACGTATGAGGGGATTTAGGAAGAAAATAGTTGGAAAATCATTAATGGTTTTTGAATAATACAAACATTTTTTGAAAAGAATTTTCCTAGGTTTAAAGCAATACAGATCACTTCAATGTAATACCTGGTATGTCACACCTCGAGGAGGCGGCTACACGTGGTATTAGCGCACCGGTCATCATATCCATATTCTATCCTTCCCGCCTCATAAGGTTATTTAAAACGCTTGTGTTTGTCACGAAAGCTTATTGCGTTCCATTACCCGTCACATTCTATGAGTCCTGGAGGGTGATTAGGACCACTAGTCCTACAGTGTGAGTGCTAGGCTGGACATCCTAGGTTTTAAAAGGATAAAATACTAGGCGACATACATAACAAATAGGACTACAAATAAGGGAACAAGTAAAGACAAATAAAGGCTCACAAATCCCTCCACCCGTAGACACGTAAGTAGCACGTCTCAAACACAACAAAAGTCTCAAGATGGGGGTTCCAAAACAGGAGTTTTGAGTAAAACAATAAGTCAAAAGAATCTATTTCAAAAATGAAAAAACTTATTGAAGGCAGAGGATTTAACTAAGATTGAATGGTTCAAAGTAAATGACATGCAGAAATATCGTAGTGAGAAAAAATGGCAAACTTAGAAGTAAGATGATTTAAAGCTTTCAAGAGCGCATAGCAGAAAATAATTGGGGTCTAGTTTTAGAGTAAATCAGTGATGAGCGACTAGAATGCAGTGGCTAAAAGCAGCAGTATACTTAGTAAAAGGCAGTAGTTAATGCTATTAGCAAATATAGATGAAGGTTACTTAAGCATGGGTTTGAAATGATTGCTTAGAGGTAAGTAAATAAATACAGTAGCTTATCACAAAGTAACAATTGTTAGTTTTCAAAGAAAATATAGTAAAAGGCATACAAATAAGGATTCGAAATGGCACGACTTGTAGCAGAATGAGCATTTTTTTGAAAAACCCAGTAGTTTGAAAATATGATAGGACAAGAATTAGTGAAAATCTGTACGAGGGAATGGATGCACCACTTCAAGATTGTTTGAGATATAGAGCTGGGGTTTAGTAAAGTAAATGAGCTTCAGTGAGATAAACAGAAGTGGGAACAACAAAGTTCAAAACATTTTAAAGTAAGTGATAAGATTAGAAGAGCATAATCGTTTTGATTTTAATACATATTAGGCATAAGATTTGCCTAGGCGTCGCCTATATTGCCTAATTATATTAAAAGGTGAACATCATATTTAAGTCTGATTTTAAAAGAGATTTGAGGCTATATTTGCAGATGGTTTCAACCAATTGACCACATTTTTAGCGAGATTATCAGATTAGATACAGGCTAACTAGGTGTTCAGCAAAATATAGCTTGAAACAAACCTGCTGAAGGTAAGGTCTTAAGAACATGATATCTAATGCACACAAGGATCCCTAAGGATATGATTTCTAAATGAAATGCTTATGAAATGCAGTAGCCATACATTATATCATTTGTTGTAGTTATTAACCGTGAACAAGGCTTATAAAATGAAAGGAACGTAATACACATGCTGAAATAAAGAACCTACGTAGGATTTCTATTACATGATATGCATGTCCTAAGCAGGGTACTATTGCACACATAGGGAAATAAATCCTATAGTCATGATTTCTACTCGTTACTATACTAAACATGCATACCCCCTCCCATATCCATTATCCAGCCCCAATAGTTTTTTTACAAATCATTACAGGCCATAACAAATGAATTATAGTAATTGCAAAGAAAAATAAGAAGTTATTCTATAGAGAGCCTTCAAACAGGCCCTACCTTCCAGCCTCACCCCTTTTGAGCCTCACAGCCTTACACAGCCTAGGAGCGGCAAAGCTCCCAAAGGTCCTTGTAAGGGCCCTGGCCAATACCAGCACCCAGCAGTTATCAAAGTTCAGATAGGTGCAGTGTAGAATTACCTGCCTCAGTGTGTCAAAGTTCAGAGGGAACTCAAGGTCTAAGAGTAGTGCGAAGTGCAGGAAGGAGTAGTTAGGAAAAGGGTTAAGTTTGAAAAGGGGTTGAAGTAAAAGTTTTGAAATAGAACTTTAGAGGATAATGTAAGAGTTTATGAAAACCAGTTTACAAAAAGAAGGGAGCAGGCCCACCACAACTCAGCAGATATGCAGAGTTCTAGAAGCAAACACAAACAGGGAAAGGGAGTTAGGAAAAAATAACTCTTATGATAGCAATAGAATAGAGTTGCAGGTTTTCAAATAATTATAACACAATGATCATAAAGTATCACATATTGTAGACTATGATTAGTATCATTTGACACTTAGATATCAGGGGTGCATGCTTATAGTATTGAAAATCAGACAAGTGATGCAAACACATAAGGAAATACTGGTCATGCAGATACAAGAAACAATAATCATAGGGCAGGGACAAGTATATGAGTCAAGCATAGTCAGAGTGAATCACATAAGGGGAGCAGGAAACATACTATACTAAATTGAAAAGGAAAATAGCAGAGACATGCTAGTTGAATGGTTGACAATAGAACCATAAGTAGAAGCACAAAAGGAATAACAAGTATATTAACAAGAACTGAAACATATTATGTTGGGTTGCTGTAAACTTAGATTAGGGACATACAAGTCAAGGGATATAGCACAACAAAAGTGTAAGGAGATGGTGCAGCAAACAGTGGTGTGCAGAACAACATAACAACACATAGATAGTAGTGCACATAAGCAAGAGAGAGCAACAAGGATTACTCAGTCTTGGCTTTTAGCTGACTGAGTAGTCAATAACCAATGTAAAGAGCAAGAATGGATGTGTATAGAAACAAAGAGGATTCAGAACAATGTTAATGTTCTGAGTTTGAGTATTCTATAGTGATATGCAATATAAAATGTGTGTTTTGATATCAATGTTCTCAATATCTCAGTGTGTTATGCAGAGAGAGAAGACATAGTATATATAGTGTTATAAACGAGTAGCATATAAGGTAAAGGGTGCACAGTTATGGAAATACAACCAATTAGTATCAATTAAAAACTAGACTCCTTTAATTAAGGAGTCTAGTTCAAAAAGGAAAATCAATCAGTTTATAAGACTAATTTTGCTTAATTAGAGTCAAGGAACTCACATAATACATAAATAGAGCCAAGTACATAGTATATAGTTAAGGAAAGTTGAAGTAACATTACATTTATAAAGTAAATTAGGGTATTAGTTTGAAAATCAACTGAAAGAATCTCGGATTCAATTGCAATCACAGAGAATCCGAAGTAATTAAGGAAAGTCTCCTATACATATGGAAAGCATTTAAAAACTGGTTCCAAATTCTAGAGGTCATACAGAATCACTTATTCAAAGAAAGCATCACATAAGTATGGAAAAAATCCAAAATTAGTACAGGATTACAAGGGAATACACAATAACGTAACCAAGGAAACATCACAAGCCCGGGAAAAGGCAGTATAAAATCAATAGGTGAACAATCAATAAAGTAAACCTATAATTAAAATTTCAAACAACAGTAACACAAAGAGATAATCAGCAGGAAAAGGTCATGGCACTGAATTAAACAAGAACACACGAATACACATAGTCGAGTGAGAACGGATACACATAATAAAGATTAACCCCAAAACTAGGGCTTCAACTTAACAGTCAAAGCAACATGTAATCACAAGATGCTTGTTTAAAACACAGTAGAGATAATAAAAGATCAAAAATTGAAAAGGAAAACTGTTTCGAGAACAGGGTTGAGAAACCCTAGTTTTGAAATTGTTTTAAAAGATGAAATTTTCCGGAAAAAATTATAGATAAACCTCATAATGTTGTAAATATAGAACAGATCTTTGAGAAAGATCAAGATATAGAAAATTAGGGTTCCGTGGAACCCAGAAAAGAGGGAAAACCTCATGAATGGCCTTGGTTTAGGCCGGAGAGACTATGAACTTACTAAAATGACCGGGGGTTGGACGGACAGTGGCAAGAGGCTCAAAGGAGGTGAGTGGACCGCTCCAGGCTCGTCTGAAGAACTCAGGGCATCACTGAGTAGGTGAGAGCTGAGTGGATGACCAGAAGATGACACTGAACCAAGGTTGCGGCGAGAATCCACCGGAGAAGATAACTGGAGATCATCTGAGAGGGAAAGTCGAGAGTGTTCTAAGAGATAGAGGGATTGAGAGAGATGAGTGAGGAATCGTCTCGAAGGAAATGAGACGGGAGGGGGGGGGGGGGGTTAGGTAAGTTTAATTTAGGAAGGTTAAGTTTGGACCGTTGATCCTATGTGATCAACGGTACAGATCAAACGTGGGGTTGGGCCGGGTTGGTTTGGGGTTTGGGTTTGGGTTGTAATTGGGTTAATTAATTGGGTAGGTTAGGATTAAAATCAGGCTATAAATCAAACGAAATGTGGCTAGTTATTAAATACCCATGAAAATAGATAATTAATTAAATAAAATAGCTAATAATTGTATAAAATGAAATTAAGTTAAAAATAAGTATAATTATAGTAATTAGACAATAAAAAAAAATAAAAGACATGAATTCTGATTTTACGGGTATAAAATGACTAATTAGGCTATAATTGTAAAACAATTGTAATTGCAATTAAATAGTACTCAATTAGTCAATTTATGAAATAATTTAAATTTAATAAGTAAAAAGTGATTATAAATGACATATTAAATTGGAAAATATTTTGCGATTTACTTAGAGCATAATTTATGAATTATGAAAAATACGAAATATCGAATAAATAGGGGATAATTCAAATAAAAATATGTAAAAATTAGAAAAATACTCATTATTGCTAAGAGTGATTTTAAAGCATGTAGGTAAGATTTAAAATAATTTGGGAAACATTGGGTATCAACAATCCATCTGCACAAACTATACACATACACAATCACACCGAAGGAACTGATCACGCCGTACATGTGCCATTTCAACCATGGCTAACCAATCTATCTTCTTTTAATCATCTTAATTTCCTCAAAGATAGTAGTAACTACCTTCAACTCATAGAAAACGCAACCCTCACTCATCCCGAGTGACCTTGATTCACGAGACCATGCTGCCTAAATCCCGCAACCCGTCTCATACCCTCATGGTAAACTTCCTACAACCCGGAGCTTATTTCTCTCACTCCTCCAATACTATCCTGCATGCTGAAAATAACATAGAACACTCCAACCATTTTCCCTTTCTCAGAAATTATGCTGCAAAAGCTCGATTCTTAATCATACTGCTGCTCGAAACCCTTGAACACCGCAATCTCTAACTTTCGAATTTACTATGACCACTGCTGAGAGTCACCCACTCTGACTGGCCCCGAATACAATCAACTCCAAGGCTCTTCTAGCACATGAACATGCTCTCAACGAAGCACGTGACTGAGTCACTACCCTTACAACTCGCCTATGCCTTAAGCATAAATTCTGAATTTTTCAAATCCTAACCCTGGTCCAACAGGGCCAACTTTTGCACACATTCATCAAATACCACGCACAATCACCCTTTTACTCCTTTCCCTTAGCTGTAACAACTTGCTAATACGCCAACAATCTGCAACCCCATGAGAACATAATCCTACAACCCAACTGCAGGTGGTGGGACTCCCCACTTAGCCCGAAGCTACATCCTTGCACCACTCTAGACCCTGCTGAGATCCGTTCTCCTTTGTTGACATCACCTTTCTCAACCGACCCGTCAAATTCTTCTAACTTCTCCGGTTAGCATCCCCTAAATACTCAAATTATCTAGCACCATTCACACATTCTGCCTCCTACCGAATATCCACCAGAATCCCTCGCAGAACATTCTAACCATACAACTGCTAACCTACTCACATGAGATAACCCACCTATGGAAGTCATCAACTGACACCTTTTGACAACGCTGCACTGCACACCCTCTACAACATCAATATCCCATCCTAAGTCTGTTCTCATTCACAAAATTTACCAGTCCGTCCGCTCCTCATGGACATCTACTAAATGCGCTACGATATCCTCAAATTTATTGCCACATTGCATCCTTCTTCATTCGTGATAACTCATCTCTGTTGTATCCAACCTTCCGCCGACATAACCCACATTTTAGTTTATGCTCGTGGACCTAATCCCTGTCCACTAAAATTCTCAAATCACTCCAAACTTTTCCTCAATATAGGCAACTCTCTTACCACTGAACTCATATGCTACGCTGCCACCCTCCCACTTTGGTTAAACTCATTCCTTACAGCACTACCTGACTTCCTTCTCTTATACCCGGCCCCTTTTATAATTTTAGCCGTAGCCTGACACTTCTCACATGACTTCCTTCATCGCATGCTTCTCAATTGCGGCCTCAATTCTATATCATTCTCTACAAAACCTAAACCAGCAGATTATCATAACTTCGACTCCCCGAAGATCATCTTCTTCAAGCTACCTTAATTAGAAACGCTCATTCAATACTTTGACCACCGCACACCACGGTCTATGACAGCCGCTTCTTCAATACTATTTAACCACACTCTGACCCAATGCAACCGAAGAAACCATAGCACCGACGAGCTCAACACATTCCATTCGACTAATGACGACGATATCACAACACATGGGAATATTCCACCTCAATTGAATACACCAAGTCTTACTGCTTTATCAATCCAAAACCTGACCATTTAATATCCAAATGCCTTTCCTCTGCCGGAACTAAAATACTGAAATCTCGAAATCACACCTTGAAAAGACCTCCCTTCCAACCATTCATCACCCCAACATATGGGCAAGCATTCCATCATCGCTCCCACATCACGCGATAACCAATCGTAAGTATCACCACAACCTGAGCATAACCTCAAGGCTTTCAGAAACACAACTACTGAGTTGAAACAACATATTACTTTACTGTAGGGCAACAACAATATCCCCAAACAACTATGCACGGAAGACTTCACGCACCATATCTGTAGCACCATTACAACTCCTCAAATTCCCGATTCATAACAAGCGCTTCGCGATGCGTAAGATTGAGTAGGAAGAAACGTAGGCATAAGCCTTAAGGGAATCAAATCGCACGACGAGGAATAAAGAAGGGAAGTACTCCTAACAGCCTTGTAGCCTCTCAAAGATAAGTACAGACGTCTCCGTACCGATCTGCAAGACTCTACTAGACTTGTTCATGACTCGTGAAACCTAGGGGAACCTAGAGCTCTGATACTATGTTGTCACGACCCAAGATCCCTAAGGTCGTGATGGCGCCGGACACCACTGTCAGGCAAGCCAACAATTTATTAATTTAAAAATAAATTCCTGTCTAATATTTTCAGAATCAACTACCTTTCACTTTAATACGTAATAACTAGATGAAATCCATTTTAGTAAAAACAACAGTCCATTTTACTCCTTTAATGAAATACATCCCAAATATATACGTGTCCCAGAATCCGGTGTCGCGAGTACATGAGAATTTCTAAGAACTTATACAATTATTCCAAAGCTTGTCCGAAATACAAGTTGGACAAGGACATTAGAATAAAATAAATACAATACGTAGAGGAAGACTCTGCCGGCTGCGGATCGCCTCCGCATGATGCAGCTCGCCTAAGTCTCCAAACCTGCCTCATCGCTTTGAAAGTACCTGTGCAACAAAATGCACAACAAGTGTAGCATGAGTACGAAAACAACATGTACTCAGTAAGTATCCCGCCTAACCTCAGAGAGGTAGTGATGAGAGGTCGGCCTGACACTTACTAGGGTCCAACAATATAATGTAATAATATATGGCAGCAGCAAAAGGCATACGAGGGAAATAAAATCAGTAAACTTTAAAAATGACTGCAATTCAATAAACTCTGGAAGTAAATAAATAATTTCTACTTCATTTCCCTCAAATATCTGTCGAGTCATTTTCCCTAAAATTATTTAACAATTTACGTCCTTAAGACCATTTAACCATTTCAAGTCACAAGTGGTATATCATATGAATATACCTGCGCAGGAAATGCCGAGGGTCACTCGGCCTAAACCAACAATAAAAGTAAAGTTGTACTGCCGAGGGTCGAATGGCCCGAACCAAAAGTGCACCCTTGCCATAAAATAATCATATCTATGCACTGCCGAGGGTCGAACAGCCCGAACTAAAAGTGCATCTTTCAATCTCGCCATGGCGTACGGCCCGCTCCCATGAGAGTGGGGGAAATAACACTCCGCTTGCGGAATGTAAATTGTGAGGCAATCACATGCACATACAACATTTTTTTTCTTAAATTACTTTCAATAACAATTCCTTCAAATTACCGATTTATATGACCTCAGGAAACCAAAGTTTCATATAATCATAAATTCATAAAGCATATAATCCATTTCGAGGAAAAATACAAGGCATGATGTGGGTCCTAGACTACCCGGACATGGTATTACAGTAGCTACGCACGGACTCCTGTCACCTCATGCGTACGTAGCCCCCGCAAACAATAGCATATTTCATTTAGTTCACCTATGGGGACAATTCCCCCTCACAAAGTTAGAAATGAGACTTACCTCGCTCCGGAACTTCATAACCGGTTTCCAAGCCCTTCCGATGCCCCCAATGGATGCACAACGCCCCAAAACTACCAAATAACGGGCAAATAAATGAAAATTCACTCTAATACTCGTAACAAATTAAATTTATATAGTTTCCCTACTCCGCTCAATGAATTGACCAAAAATGCCCTCGGGCCCACATGCCCGGATTCCGAAATTTATCGAAGATAAACTCTACCCATAGCTTTACTAGTTCAAATATACAATTTACTCAAATTTCCATGCTTAATTCGTGGCTAAACTCCAAATTACCACATTTCTAGGTTTTCTTCAAAATTCCCATTTTTTCCACAATTTTCATGTTCAAATTTATGTAATAACCTTGTATTTAACTTGAAAATGAGAAGCAATTACTTACCTATTGATGCTTGATGGAAATCCCCTTTGAAGCTCCTCAAAATCGCCTACATCAATGAAACAAATGAAGGAAATGAGCTAAGACCCGCTAAAATATAATACTGCCCTTCGATGCGATCGCATGAAGGCCTCTGCGATCGCACAGGCCACCCAGATTTCTCCTCCGCGATCGCACAGGCCATTTCCAGCTCCCACAAAATCTCTTCTCCGCGGTCGCGCCTTCCCCCATGCGTTCGCACTAGCCATCCCCAGGCCTTCTTCGCGATCGCACACTAACTTCCGCGATCGCATAGGAAAAAATCTCGCCCCTCAATTTCTTCTTCGCGATCGCATCCCAGGGACCGCGATCGCAATGCACAACAGAAACACCAGAAGACAGCAACAACAAATCACCTAGAATTGACCTGAAACCATCCCGAAACACACCCGAGGTCCCTAGGACCCCGTCTAATCACACGACTCAGCCCTTTAACATCCTACAAACTTTCTCGAGGCTTCAAATCACATCAAACAACACCGAAATAACGAATCACACTAAAATTCAAACTTTATGAACTTTAAATTTCAAACATCCACCTTCGATGCCGAAACACGTCAAATCACGTCCGATTGACCTCAAATTTTGCACACAAGTCATATTCAAGATTACAGACCTGCTCCAACATCCGAAATCGCATTCTGATCCCGATATCAAAATTTCCACTTCTAGCCGTATTTCTCAAAAACCTTCAAATTTTTATCTTTAGCCAAATGACTTCAAAATAACCTACGGACATCCGAATTCACTTCCGATCGCGCTCCCAACTCCAGAATCACCATACAAAGCTATTCCCAGACTCACAATCCCAAACTAACATCAATATCACTGAAATGCCTTCCAACCCAAACTTATAAAATTTCTTCTAAAATGCTAACTTCCACAATATACGCCGAAACGCTCCCGGGTTATCCAAAACCCGATGCGGATGCCCAAGTCTGAAATCATCATACAAACCTGCTGGAACCTTCAGATCTTGATTCCGAGGTCGTTTAGTCTAAATCCCAGTCTTAATCGATTCTTCCAATTTTAGGCTTCCGAAATGAGAAATTTCCTTTCAATTTAACTCTGAACTTCCCGAATTTCAACTCCGACCATACGCACAAGTCATAATACTTGAAATGAAGTTGTTCATGACTTCCAACCGCTGAACGACATGCTAGAGCTCAAAACGGCCGGTCGGGTCGCTACAGCTTAGCCTTATGCAAATAGGGAGGCAGGGCTTAGGCTCATGCAAGAATTGAGACAAGGCTTAGTCTCATGCAAGGAGAAGGCAGTTCCTAGCCTTATGTAAATAGGGAGGCAAAGCTTAGCCACATGAAAAAATTGAGGCAGTGCTTAGTCTCATGCAAGGCTGAATAGTAAGTAGGGGTAGAATATTTCTTACCTGGAGATATATTTGCACTTGGCAGCCTAGTCATTATGTATGCATACTTGTGGTTATTTCCTGTTCCTCCACCCAAAGTAAAATCGTGAGTTTTGCGGGGGAGGTTGGTTCATGGCTTGTCTGCTTGCTTTTCTCCGCTTCGCACTAGAGTCCTGTTCGAGTTACCATGGGTAGCATTTGGCTAAAAAGTAATTTCTTTTCAAAATCATGCATGTATAGTTTTCAAAGACATAGTGATATGCAATTTAGAAATTAGTTAGATGAACCAGTAATTGTGACATTATTAGAGACATTGCGACTTTATTCGCCATAGAATTTTGAGGGTGCCCCAGTTAACTAAGTGACTTTCTTGCTATTCTGAATGTTTTTGTTGGCTGAACTTGCTTCAGAATTTTGAGGGTCCTCCTCAAAATTCTGCCCCAGTTTCTGGTTGTGGGGAAAATCAAAATTTTATTGATTTGTGACCGAACCTACAAGGCTGCCTACGTATCCCCTCTTAAACATGAATCGGGTCAAGTGTAGTTCAATTTACATCATATAAAGAAACAGAGATAGTTTACACATAGTATCTTTTGACTGCATCTGAATTGATAGTCTTTGTCCAGATTTCTTCATCTATTTCTACGAGTATAGGAACTCCTCTTATCAATACTCTATGAACCATGTAAGGACCTTTCCAGTTGGGTGAGAATTTCCCTTTTGCTTCATCTTGATGTGGAAAGATCCGTTTTAGCACCAGCTGCCCCGGTGTGAACTGTCTTGGTTTGACCTTTTTGTTGAAAGCTCTAGACATTCTATTCTGATAAAGTTGACTATGACATACTACATTCATCATTGTTTCATCTATGAGGGATAATTGCTCATAGCGGCTCCTTATCCATTTCGTGTCACTGAGTTCAGCTTCTTGTATGATTCTCATAGAAGGAATCTTTACCTCGGCAGGGATAACAACTTTGGTACCATAAACCAATAAATAGGGAGTTTCCCCGGTTGATGTACGGACTGTGGTACGGCATCCCAAGAAGGCAAATGGTAATTTTTCGTGCCATTGCTTGTGATTCTCCACCAATTTCCTTAGTATCTTCTTGATGTTCTTATTGGCAGCCTCCACGGCTCCATTCATTTGAGGCATGTATGCTGTGGAACTCTTGTGTTTGATCTTTAAAGTTTCACACATGGATTTAATGATATCACTTTTGAGATTGGCAGCATTCTCGGTGATGATTGACTCTGGAACCCCGAATCGATAGACGATACGATCCCTAAAATAATCTGTGACGACTTTCTTGGTTACAGCTTTGTAGGATGCAACTTCAAACCATTTAGTGAAGTAATCAACGGCCACTAAAATGAACTTGTGCCTGTTCGAAGAAGTGGGCTCGATTGGACAAATGACATCCATTCCCCAGGCAGCAAAAGGCCATGGTGCGTTTGTTGCATTAAGTTCGTTTGGTGGCACCCGTATCATGTCTGCATGTATTTGGCATTGGTGGCATTTTTGGACATATCGGATGCAATCTGTTTACCTAGTCATCAAAAAGTATCTGGCCCTGAGTATCTTCTTGGTTAAGACAAAGTCGTTCATATGTGGGCCGCAGGTTCCGGGATGTATTTCCTCGAGCAATTTTGAAGCCTCTTTTGCGTCAACACACCTTAACATACCTAGATCAGGAGTTATTATACATAGAATTCCTCCTCTTTGGAAGAAGTGATTGGACAACCTCTGAAGTGTGCGTTTCTGAGTATGGTTTGCAAGCTCTGGGTATTCTCCTTTTGCCAAATATTCTTTGATGTCATGGAACCACGGATTTCCAATTGTCTCCTCTTCGACATGAGGACAGTATGCCAGCTGATTATGGATTCTCACCAGAATGGGATCGATGAAATTCTTCTCTGGATGTTGTATCATTGAGGACAAGGTGGCCAATGCGTATGCAAATTCATTCTGAATTCTGGGAAAATGCTAGAAGTCTATCTTTGTAAACCTCTTCTTCATCTCTTGTACATGATGTAGTAATGGTAGTATTTTGGTATTCTTGGTGGCCTATTCTCCTTTCACCTGATGTACCAACAGGTCTGAATCTCCGATCACCGGTAGTTCCTGAATATTCATGTCAACAGCCAAGTTGAGCCCTAATATGAAGGGTTCATATTCTGCGATATTGTTGGTGCATGGGAACCTGAGTTTTGCCGACACCGGATAATGCTGACCGTTTTTTGATACCAAGACGGCTCCAATATCGACTCCCTTGAAATTGCCACTCCATCGAAAAACATTCTCCGACCGTCGTAGGCTTCATCAATGTCCTCTCCTAGGAATGATTCCTCTTCAACAGGAAAATACATTTTTAGGGGTTCGTATTCTCCTCCTACAGGATTCTCAGCAAGATGACTTGCCAATGTTTGTCCTTTGATTGCCTTTTGAGTTACATATATGATGTCGAACTCACAAAGCAATGCTTTCCACTTGGCCAGCTTCCCGGTAGGCATAGGCTTCTGAAAGATGTACTTCGGGGGGTCCATCCTCGATATGAGGTATGTAGTATAGGCACAGAAATAATTCCTCAATTTCTGAGCTATCCAGGTTAGAGCACAACAAGTGCGTTCCAGCAGAGAGTACCGTGCTTCACAAGGAGTGAACTTCTTACTCAAGTAATATATGGTATGTTCCTTTCTTCCCGTCTCGTCATGCAGTCCCAAAACACAAACAAACGCTCCATCTAACACTGCAAGGTAGAGTAGTAGTGTTCTACCAGGCTCTGGCGGGACTAAGACTGGTGGTGTGGACAGATATTTCTTGATTTTTTCAAAAGCTTTTTGACAATCCCAGTCCAACTGCAGCATCTTTTTTCAACATTTTGAAAATCGGTTCACATATCACTATGGACTGTGCTATGAAACGGGTGATGTAATTGAGGTGTCCCAAGAAACTCATCATGTGCTTTTTGTTCTTTGGTGGTGGTAGTTCTTGGATGGATTTAACCTTTGAAGGGTCCAACTCTATTCCTCGGCGACTAACGATGAATCCCAACAATTTTTCGGCAAGAACCCCGAGTGCACACTTTGCGGGATTTTGTTTTAGATTGTAGTTTTGCAAGCCGGTCAAAGAACTTCCACAAATCTACTATGTGATCTGCGGCATTCTTGGAATTGATGATGCCGTCGTCAACATACACCTCTATTTCCTTATGTATCATATCATGGAAGATAGCTGTCATGGCCCTCATGTAGGTGGCCCCAACATTATTCAGACCGAATGGTATCATTTTGTAGCAATATACACCCATAGTGTAATGAAAGCTGGTTTCTTCTTTGTCCATCCAAATCTGATGATAACACGCAAAGCAATCTACAAAGGATTGGAGTTCATGCTTAGAGCAATTGTCGATCAGGATGTGTATATTTGGTATTGGGAAATCATCCTTGGGACTTTCTCTATTTAGATCCCCGATAGTCTACACACACCCTGACTTTTCCATCTTTCTTTGGAACCGGTACAATGTTGGCTAGCCAGGTTGGGTACTCAACTACCCTGAGGACCTTGGGTTTGATCTGCTTGGTGACTTCTTCCTTGATTTTCACGCTCATGTATGGCTTGAACTTTATGGATTTCTGCTTCACTAGCGGACACATTGGATTTGTAGGTAACTTGTGAGCTACCATGGTGTGCTCAACCCTGTCATATCGTCGTATGAGCATGCAAAGATATCCTCATATTCTTTTAGGAAACGAGTGTATTGTTCCTTCTCTGACGGTGACAAGTGGATGCTTATACGAGTTTCTTTGATGGTTTAAGAATCTCCCAAATTGACTATCTCGGTTTCATCCAGGTTGGACTTAGGCTTGTTCTCAAAATTCTCAACTTCTTTGATAATTTCATCCGGTATTACATCCTCTTCTTCTATTTCTTCTGAGTCACTTTCTTTGTGTTGCGTTGACTCATCACATGTCACAGTCGTTGGTTCATCATGATAAGAAATACTAATGCTAGAGAGAGAAAGATTTGAAAGAAAATAGTAATAATAAAACATCAAGTCATTGGTAAATATTAAAATGCCAAACAAAGTGATTTCATAACTCAAATAATGTTTTTCGAAATGGAACATTGAAAATATTATTTAAAACAAAATTCTCAAGAAGAAATTACTTTTCAAAAAAATAAATGATGCTAGCAGCCTTGGTACCCCGGGACACGTCAGACCCTTGATTGTGTAGTGGTCCAGATCTTGAGAAATGCTCCCGTATCCACTGTCTGAATAGTAAGGCCTTCTTCCTCCTCCTCCTCAACTATCACACAGCAATACATATCATCATCTACTAAAAAGAAATTCTTGAGCGTAGCCAAAGATTCTTCCTCCTCGGATCCCCATATTGTATCGGCCTGATGAAAAGCCTGACTCAGATGTGGCACTGGCTGCTCGAGAGGGTAATAGGGACCATGCCATGGTCGCGACCAATTTTGATACTCGTGCCAGGTGTACTAATATCCAAGTCCGAAGGTTATGCCCTGGCATTTCAACTTTATTGGCTTGGTGATACCTCGAAGATTCTTACCAAGCCCCTTACCAGGTTCGTATCCTGCCCATGCCAGCATGCTCTCTATTTGGCTACTTTACCATTTATCCTTCTCGATTGCGTTAACACGCTCGAAGCGATGGTAGGTTTCTCCACCTAACTTCCTCATGTTCTCCACTACCGAAACAGTATGATTGGTGAAAAATGGGATTGCATCAATCTCCATGGGTGATCACTACCGGATGGTTCCATTCAAACTTGACAGCCTGGTGCAAAGTGGATGTAACAGCCCCATCGGCATGTATCCAAGGTCGTCCCAACATCACATTGTAGGAGGCGGATTTGTCTAGCACTTGGAATTCGACATCGAACCAAGTAGGACCCATCTGTAAGCATTAGTTGGTTTCCCCGATTGTGGCTCTTTGCGACCCATCGAACGCCTTCACATTCATAGATCTTGCTCATATTTCATGCAGACCCTATCCCAACCTTTTCAGATTTGTCAACAGACAGATGTTAAGGATGGACCCTCTGTCTATCAGAACTCTGGCGATGAACTTATCCTCACATTGCACTATGATGTGTAGTGCCCTATTATGGATCAATCCTTTAGGTGGCAGTTCGTCTTTGTGAAAGGTGATCTAATGGCTCTCCCGCACTTGCCCCACCATGTTGGCCATTTCTCTGCTACTAATGTTGTTGGGTACATATGCTTCGTTCAACACCTTCATCAGAGCATTCCTATGCACCTTAGAATTTTGCAGTAGTGACAGGATGGATATCTAGGAGGGAGTTTTGTTCGGATGATCAAAAAGAGAGTACTCCCTTATCTGTGTTGATACCCAATTTTTTCTCAACATTTTTCAAATTTTTATATAAGCTTTCAAAATCACCCTTTGCAATAATGAGTATTTTTTCAATTTTGTTTCATATTTTACCTAAATCATTTCCCTATTTATTTAATGTTGTATATTTTTATAATTCATAAATGGTGCTCTAAAATAATTTTAAAATATTTTCCAGTTCAGTATGTCATTTATAATCACTTGTTATTTAATAAAATCTAATTATTTCATAAATTGGCCAATTGTGTCTTATTTAATTTCAATTACGATAATTTTGCTACTATAGCCTAATTGCACATTTTATGCTATTTTAATTTGATAATTATTCATTGTTTGTATTTAATATCATTTAATTACCTTAATTTAATTTATTTAAACTCAATTGCATTTTTTGATATAATAATTAGCTATTTTATTAATTAACTAACTATCTTTATTGGGTATTTAACACCTAGCCTATTTCATTTAATACTTAGCCATATTTTGAACCCAATTAACCCAACCCAGACACCAATTAAATTACCCGGCCCAACCCCTGATTAAATCTGAGCCGTTGATCAAATAAGATCAACAACCTAAATTCTCTCTTACCATAATTAATCTAACTTACCCCCCATCCCCGTCTCTCATTTTCCAAGACACACTCTCTCTCTTCTCGACTCTTCTGCTCCCTCATCTCTCTAGAGCCTTCTGGGCCCTTCGTCTTCTCTGATGGCCTTCATCCCCGGCCACTTCCAGGCTCACCCCTTCAACCACCGGCCACCATGAAGCTATGTCTCTCCAGTTACTTTGTCTCTAAGACCCTTTGAAGACTTCAACCATGCCAGAACGGCCATGGAGGCTCCTGCCTTGACGTTTCCGAACTTCTCCGGTGAGGTTAAACTTGGTGGTGTACCGGCTACCACCCTCTCTAAGTATTATAACAGGTTTTTTGACTATCTATGGGTCCTATCTCTGAAACCCTAATACTTGACCTTTCAACTTTTTCCAAGATCTGCAACTGATCTATGTTTATCTCGATGATTTTCACCTATTTTTCTTAAAATACTGGTACTCTTCGAACGATTTTTGCTTTTCAAGAACTAGGGTTCTTAGAACCCCTTTTAAACGATTTAAATTCTAATTTCTCAGTTTTATTTCACGATTCTTCTTATGTTTGCATGTTTATTCGAGGTTTTACTTTGTTGTTTGATTTTTGCTAAAACCCTAATCTCTAGTCGTAACCCTAGTTTCTGACTTGATTTCGATATATATGTTTACTTGTTCCATTTGTTTGTTGTGTTCTCATGAGTATGCTTCGATTGATTCTGATTTTGCTGTTATACTAGGGTTCCGATTCGATTTTTCTTGCTTATACTCTGCATATATGTTTGTTCATGGAATGTATCCTTTAATATCAGTATTATTAACGTTTGAATCCCTAATTTCCTGTGATTGATTTCCACTGATTGATTCCTTGTGATATTCTTTACACTATTGATTATTTCTCTTGCTTATTTTACAACTAATTTTACCGTTTGGCTATTACCTTAATTGAACCTTCCTGTACCTGCCCCAATTCCCTACTATGTGCTTGTTATTCTTTCCTTATTTACCTATTTTTGACCGTGTGAAGTGACTCCTTAACTTAAGGGGTCTTTTGATCCTTACTCTTTATTAAGTTATTATTACCACATTACATGGATCTTTTCCTTATTTGTCATGTATTGATTATTCCTGCCCTATATGCTACTGATTCTCAATATTTTGCGAATAAAAACTTGCCTTATCTCTTGACTAATTGATTTCAAAGTCCTTTAATTACTACTGGACTTGATTCTTACCTTATTTCACTACTGCTTTGAAAGCTATAAATACTCTTACTCTTTCATTAAACTGAGAAGTCGAACATTGCTCAATTCTCTCTATACTATTCTCTATTGCCATGCCTCTCTTTGCTCTCTCTCTCTCTCTTGTCTCTATTGCTACTCACTGCTGCTTGCTATTAGCCGGCTGCTAAGCCAAGGCTATACTGTGCTATTTGCTACCCTCTACTGCTGCTCTTTACTTGCACCACTGGTATGTCCTAATTAACTTTTCAAAACTCTGAACCAATGTGTTTATTCATATTTCAGCATGTTATGTTCTTAATTTTCCTCTACCAATGCTTCTATTGTTTTACATACAATTGATACTTGTTTGCCTATGATACTTGTCATGCCTGCCTCTTTGCCTGTTTGTGATTAAGTCAACACTGTTATGGTCTTTACTTACCCTTGTGTGCATCTGCAAACCATCTCTTTCCTGTTCAATTTTCATGTGTCCATGATCCTGCTAAACCTTTATCTATTATTATTCACTCTACTTATGACTTGACTTGTATGACTATCCCTTGCTCTTAGTCTCACCTACTGTAGTCACTATCTACTATCATGTCTATACTTGGTTGCCCTGATTTGTGCAGCTACGCTTAAGTTTATGTATCTTTGTGTGTCACTATGTGATTTATTTATCCCCTTTCCTGTTGTGACTCATTTCTGGTACTCCACTGAGTTATCACTAGGTGTTGATACTTCTTTTGTTCAAAACCAATCTCATGTTACCCTCTAATCTATGTGGCGAACCTGTAACTTTAAACTTATTATACACTGCCCTATTATTTGTCCCCTGAATCCCTTTCTCCCAGTTTGTGTTTGTTTGCTTGGAATTCTACTGAGTTATGACTAGTTGATGTTACTTCCTATTTCAAAACTATTTCTTCTGTTAGTCTATAAGTGATTTCAAATTCCCTCTCTTAACCTCTTTTAGCCCTTCACACAATTCTTAGACCTTTAGGTTCCACCCCCTAGTGTGTGCATCGCCTAGGGACCATGAGTTCCCTCTAAACCTTGTGACACTAAGGTAGGGTACTCTACACTGCACTTGTTTAACCATGGGCATTTGTTGGGTGCTGGTATTGGCCAGGGCCCTCACCAAGGCCTTTGGGAGCTTTGCCGCACCCAGGTTGATGTAAGGCTGGGAAATTGAGAGGGGTGAGTCTAGAAGATTGGTCCTGATTGAAGGCTCCCTATAAAATAACTTATTATTTTTCTTTTTCCATTATTGTAATTCATGTATTATGGTCTGTAATAATTTGTAAACGAATGATTGGGGATGGATAGTGAATATGGGGGTTATGCATGCCTAGCTTAGGTAATGGGTAGAAAACATGCTTATATGACCTTACTTACTTATTTGTGCATTAGATAACATGCATAGAACATGCATTTCACATATTAGGAATCCTGTTTTAGGACATTCACTTTCAGCATGTAATCACACTCATCCCCTAATTCTGATCAGTTAATAACGAGCGAAATCAACTGCATAAGGTCATCGCTGCATTTGCATCCTAGAAACCATGTTTTAGGAACTCCTACGTGCATTAGATATCCTGTTGCTTAGGATCATCCACTTGTTTGAGTTGCAATCATTAAAATGTCTAACTAGCCTTCTTAATCTAATAATCCCGTAAAATATGGTAAATTTTTTTGAATTGTTTTCTGCAAGTATATATCCCTTAAAACAGACTTAAATCTGCATGTTCACCCTTTGATATAATTAGGCAATATAGGCGACGCCTAGGCAAACTTTTGGCCTAATGCGTATTGAGATTAATTAATTGGGTTTAGAACAGATCAGTACCTTTAAACATTTTACTTCCTGATGCTTGCCTTCTTATTTTACCTCCTTGAAGTCATTTTGCTCTTGCTCTATTTTTTAAAAACAGTCTTGAAATTGTGTATTTGCTTCCCCTAGGGCTCGCGGATTTTTGTACTGTTATGTTTTAAATTACTGGGTTTTCAAAGATACTTCCCCCTGCTAAAAAATCGTGCCACTTCGAATTTTACTCTGAACATTTCAAAGCTACTGTAGTTTTGATACTATTTGTCACTCCTTTACTGCAATTACCTATAACTACTATTATATGTTAAGCTACTGTATTCTTGTCACTTATCACTATTTTACTTCAAAAAACAGACTTCAATGATTTCCTGCTATGTTTTCCTGAAAGCTTTAAATCACTGTACTTCTAAGTTTTTACCATTACCTTTAACTGTTATATTTCTGAAAGTCAGCTATTTTGAATCACTCAACCTCGATTAAATCCTCCGCCTTCATTAAGTCATCCAAATCAGATTCTTCTTGCGATTTACTGTTTTACTCAAAATTCCTGTTTTAAACTCCTATCATTGAGGCTTTAAGTGTGTTTGAGACGTGCCAATTATATGTCTACATGTGGAGGGATCTATGAGCCTTTATATGTCCCCATGTGTTCCTTCATATGTGCAGTCCTACTTGTTATGCATGTCGCTTAGTATTTTGTCCTTTAAACCTAAGGGTTCAGCCTAGTTCTTGCCTTGTAGGATTAGTAGTCCTAAACACCCTCCAGGACTTATAGGATGGGACGGGTAATGACATGCAATAAGAATTCGTGACCAACACACGCATTTTAATAACCTTACGGGGAGGGAAGGGTAGAATACATATATGATGACCGGTGCGCTAATACCACGTGTAGCCGCCTCCTCGAGGTGTGACATACCAGGTATTTCATTGAAGTGTTCCGTATTACTTTAAACTTAGGACAATTCTTTTGTTTATGATATTCCAAAACCTTTAAAGATTTTATATTTGTTTAAAATCCCCTCTTATGTGAACCTTATTTGTTACTTGCTCACCGTCCAAATTCACAAAACTTATTGGCTGGGACCCACAGATGTGGATCTTGAGGGGTGCCTAATACCTTCCCCTTGGGATAATTTCAAGCCCTTACCCAATCTCTGGTAACGCGAACTAGTTCATGAATTATCAACTCTAGGTGCCCTAACGCACCATAAAAATCGTTAGGTGGCGACTCTTCCTTAAACCTCTTCCTTTAAGGAGTTGTCCAGAATGTCATAAACCCGATCTCTCCATACCTAACCCGTGCGATAGAAAAAGGGGGCGCGACAGCATGGCGACTCTGCTGGGGATCTTCCCTAGGCTTATACCATTACAATTTTCTTTGTAAATTTGGACCTTTAATTTGCATTTAAATGATTATGCCTTTTCCTATTCTCCGTTACATGCCGTTAACTGTTTACTTTCTACAAGTATTTATTTCACCTGAACGTAACTAACATATCTTCATGTTTTCTTTGTAATCGCTCTCCATTATAACTGTTGTATTTCCTTTTTTTACCGCTTTCCTCAACGTGAAAATACTTGCCTATTTGTGTAAATGATATTTATTGCATATCATGCTCCGCATTCATATTCCACTCGTGCCAAACAAATCCTATATCAACGCTTACAATGAGTGGTTGCGCTATTCCAATATTACTACCCCCTAAATTTTGAAAGGCGTATTTGCGGTAAATCTAGTCGATCAGCGGTGCAGTCGACAGTTCCATGCCTTCCTCCTTGAGTTGTCCGCTCAAGGGTACCAGTCTAAAACCCCAATAGAAACCTTACTCTATTGTATGTTGCATGCATCATGGTCCAACCTAGCCAGGCTAACGTGTTATCCACACAATTGCTTTTAAGACAGCCTTGTCCAAAGTCCATTGGGTTTCCCTGGAACCCAAAAGGACGCATTCACGTTCTGTGCATTTATTTGGAGAACTAAAATGCTCATGCTAATTGTTGATGTTAAATAGTCGAGTTTGGTGGGGTAAGGGCCTAATCTGTTTATTTTGCAGAAACGAGGCACGAAGTCCCCAGACTCAGCATGATCTAAAATATGACAAGAGGGCCAAGCTTGGAGAAGGTCTTTCTGGGACCCAATTAGATAGGATTTTCTTTTCCGCTTTACCAATGTAATAAGGCCGATGGACATTAGTGATTTTATTTCTTGCTTATTGTTTTTGGATTCGTCCATTTTTACATCAATAAAATCAGGCATTTAGCATTTCAAGTTCTCCAAATTAATTTGTCGCTAGGCCTACCTCGGGCACAAAGAGGTTCCCCAACTTAGGATGCGTTTTACATTTTCGCATTACGTGTTTAAATTACCGCAATATTCTTTATAATCCTCACTGACTTGTTACCTTTTTGTTTTTGTTTCTTTTTATTATTCCCCTCCCCAAAGGTTGGTTCATGCACTCCAGCATTATATCTCAAGAGCTGGTCTGTCCGGACAACCAAAGCCCGTCGAGCCTCGGGGTAGCAAGGCTAACAAAACAAACATTATTTACAGTTTATTTATTTAAAGCATTTCCTTCTTTTTCCCATTTTTTAATTTATGCAAGAAAGAGCTCTTATGTTCAAACAATTACTCAATTTATCAAAGCATTTCCAATTTCTTTATAAATCTTACATTTGCCTATATTTACTTGTTACTGTTTTCCTCCCCATTACATTATTTTACACAGCATTACTATTACTTATCTTGATGAACCGACGACTGTGACCTTCAACGAGGCAACGCAACAAATGGATTCCGAATCAGATGAGGATGATATACCTGAGGATATTATTAAAGAAGTCAAGAACTTTGAGAATAGACCTAAGTATAACTTGGACGAGACTGAGGTCATCAACCTGGGAAACGCAGAGAACGTCAAAGAAACACGCATCAACATTCATATGTCACCGTCAGAAAAGGAGGAATATACGGAATTTTCAAGGGAGTATGAGGACATATTCGCCTGCTCATATGATGACATGACTGGCCTCAGTACATCTATTGTGGCCCAAAAACTGCCAACCAATCCAACATGCCCACCAGTGAAGCAAAAGCTCAGGAAGTTCAAACTAGACATGAGCTTGAAAATCAAAGAAGAGGTCATCAAGCTGATCAACGCCGGGGTTCTCTGGGTGGTCGAATATCCTACATGGTTAGCCAACATTGTGCCGGTACCAAAGAAAGACGGGAAGGTCAGAGTCTGCGTCGACTACCGGCATTTCAATCGGGCCAGTCTGAAAGACGACTTCCCCCTGCCGAACATACACATATTAATTGACAACTATGCCAAGCACGAACTGCAGTCCTTTGTAGATTGTTTTGCTGGTTACCATCAGATTTGGATGGACGAGGAAGATGCTGAGAAAACGACATTCATTACGCCATGGGGAGTGTATTGTTACAAGATGATTCCATTCGGTCTGAAGAATGCAGGAGCCACTTTCTAGGGTTCATCGTCAGTCGTCGAAGAATAAAGCTAGATCCATCAAAGGTCAAAGCCATTCAAGAATTTCCACCACCGAAGAACAAAAGGGATGTTATGAGCTTTCTACGAAGGCTCAATTATATCAACCGGTTCATAGCCCAGTCTACCGTCATTTGTGAACCAATCTTCAAAATGCTAAGAATGGATGCTGCCACCAAATGGACTGAGGATTGTCAAAAAGCCTTCGACAGAATCAAAGAGTACCTCTCAACACCACCAGTCTTGGTACCCCCAGATCTAGGTAAACCCCTATTACTCTACCTGGTCATATTAGATAGAGCTTTCGGTTGCGTTCCCGGGCAACATGACGAAACAGGGAGGAAAGAACAAGCAATTTACTACCTCAACAAGAAGTTCACTCCGTATGAGGCCCGATATTCTCTATTAGAGCGCACATGTTGTGCTTTGACTTGGGTCGCACAGAAGCTGAGGCATTATTTATGTTCCTACACAACGTATCTCATATCAAGGATGGATCCGCTCAAATACATCTTTCAAAAACCTATGCCCACTGGCAAGCTTGCTAAATGGCAGATCCTGTTAAGTGAGTTCGACATCATTTACGTAACTCGAAAGGCAGTCAAGGGACAAGCATTAGCCGAACATCTTGCTGAGAATCCTGTGGACGGAGAATACGAACCTTTGAAAACATATTTCCCCGATGAGGAAGTATCACTCGTAGGAGAGGACATTGCAGAATCCTACGACGGTTGGAGGATGTTTTTTGATGGGGCTGCAAACTTCAAAGGCGTGGGTATTGGAGCAGTCCTAATTTCAAAAACTGGTCAGCATTACCCAGTATCCGCCAAACTCAGATTCCCCTGCACCAACAATATGGCTGAATATGAGGCCTGCATCCTTGGGCTCAACTTGGCCATTGACATGCATGTTCAGGAATATTAGTGATCGGTGATTTCGACTTATTGATACACCAAGTCCAAGGGGAATGGGCGACCAAGAATTCCAAGATACTGCCATACCTAAATCGTGTGTAGGAATTCAGAAGGAGGTTCACGAAGATTGAATTCCGGCACATTCCCAGAATCCAGAATGAGTTCGCCGACGCACTGGCCACCTTGTCATCTATGATCCAGCATCCAGATAAGAACTTCATTGACCCTATCCCCGTGGGGGTTCACACTCAGTCGGTTTACTGTGCCCACGTTGAAGAAGAAGCAGATGGAAAGCCTTGGTTTCATGACATTAAGGAGTACTTGGCAGAGAGAGAGTACCCAGAACTTGCAAACGCCACTCAGAAGCGCACTCTACAAAGATTATCAAACAACTTCTTTCACAGCGGAGAAATCCTATATAGGAGGACGCCCGATTTGGGTTTATTAAGATGTGTCGAGGTAGACGAAGCGACGAAGCTGTTGGAGGAAATACATGCTGGTACATGCGGTCCTCATATAAACGGGTTTGTTCTAGCAAAGAAGATACTTCGGGCTGGTTATTTCTGGATGACCATGGAAACAGACAGCATCCAGTATGTCCGCAAATTCCATCGATGTCAAATACATGGGGATATGATAAAGGTACCTCCCGGCGAGCTTAATGCAACAAGCTCACCCTGGCCGTTCGCAGCTTGGGGCATGGATGTCATTGTACCAATCGAGCCTGCAGCCTGCAACGGACACAGGTTCATTCTGGTTGCCATTGACTATTTCACCAAATGGGTCGAAGCAGCATCTTACAAAGCAGTTACTAAGAAAGTCGTGGCCGACATTGTCCGTGACCGCATTGCTTGTCGATTTGGCGTTCCAGAGTCAATCATCACCGATAATGGTTCCAATCTCCACAATGATTTGATGAGAGTAATGTGTGAAACCTTCAAAATCAAGCACAAAAATTCTACATCATACATACCTCAAATGAACGGAGCCGTTGAGGCTGCCAACAAGAACATCAAGAAGATACTGAGAAAGATGATAGAAAAGCACAAGCAGTGGCATGAGAAGGTGTCATTCGCTCTGTTAGGGTATCGCACCACGGTTCGCACATCAACCGGGGCAACTCCTTACATGTTGGTATATGGTACAGAAGCCGTCATTCCTGCTGAAGTTGAAATTCCCACTTTGAGAATCATACAAGAAACCAAGATCAGCGACTCTGAATGGGTAAGAAGCCGCTATGAGCAATTGACCCTCATAGACGGAAAGAGAATGAACGCGGTTTGTCATGGTCAGCTATATCAGAATAGAATGACCTGACCCTTCAACAAGAAAGTCAAACCAAGACGATTCACACCGGGGCAGCTGGTGTTAAAGAAAATCTTTCCTCATCAAGACGAAGCCAAAGGGAAATTCTCTCCTAATTGGCAAGGCCCGTGCATGGTTCACCGAGTGCTAACAGGAGGAGCACTCATACTGGCAGAAATGGATGGAGAAATTTGTCCTAAACCAATCAATTCAGATGCAGCAAGCGCTACTATGTGTAATTATTATGATTCTATCAATGCTGTAATCTAACTACGCCTGACCTGATTCCCGTTTAAGAGGAGATACGTAGGAAACCCTATGGGTTCGGTCATACTTTAACAAAAATTTTAATTTCCCCAACGAATGGAAACTGGGGCAGTATTTGAGGAGGGACCTCAAATTCCGAAGCAAGTTCCGCCGAGCACCGCACCAGTAATAGCCGAAAGCCTTCACCCATCAAACTGGGGTAAAATGTTGAGGAGGACCCTCAAATCTCCGCAGCGAGAGAGGTTGCAATGTCTTGAACCGTATCATGGTCGTCGGTACATCCAAAGAAAACTATTCTTTTCTATATGTTATATCATATTTTATAAAACCATGCATATTTATTTCTAAAAAAATAGTTTGTTTTAGCAACGCTACCCCTGTGGCACAAACAAGGTCATCATCATCAAGCAGATAGGCCGATCCGAGCCAGCAGAGATACGAACTAACCTTCCCCTCTACAGAAGTCACGATTTTTCTTTGGATGCAGGCACAAATACGGCAAAAGCCCAAGACATCCCATTACCCCCACAAGACGCATGCTTCTCAAGGATACACTCTCGAACTCATTGCACATGCCAACACTTACTACTATCATCATTGGAGACGATACTTCATTCACAACAGTCGTATCATCGCACTTTATCATCAGCTAAGAACTCTTACTATCACTTTATTTTCTGCATTGCATGAGGCTACCTTTCTGCCTCTCGAGACTAAGCTCTGTCTCCATCTTGCATGAGGTTAAGCTCTACCTCCATCTGCATTTGCATCTTTGCATAAGGCTACCATTCCGCCTTCCGAGACTAAGCTCTGTCTCCATCTTGCATGAGTTTAAGCTTTACCTCCACCTGCATTCGCATCTTTGCATTAGGCTATCCGTCTGCCTTCCGAGGTTAAGCTCTACCTCCATCTGCATTCGCATCTTTCCATAAGGCTATCAGTCAGCCTTTCGAGGTTAAGCTCTACCTCCATCTGCATAAGGCTACCTATTCTGCCTTCCGAGGTTAAACTCTACCTCCATCTCCATTCACATCTGCATAAGGCTACCTTTCTGCCTTACGAGACTAAGCATTGTCTCTCTGCATTTTTCTCACATTGCATAAGGCTAACTTTCTGCCTTCCAAGGTTAAGCGCTACCTCCCCAACATTTACTTCTTGCATTGCATAAGGCTATCATTCTGCCTTTCGAGGTTCCACGCTACCGCTTTCCGCATTTTACTTCATTACGCTAAACTCCTTTCTACCTTTCCAAAGTAGTCACCTTTCGTTACCCTATTTATTTACGCCTTCTTTCGGGTTAAGCTTTGCCCACTTTATTTTCGCAAATCACAAGACTAAGCTCTGTCTTGCCAACATCATACTATTGCATTCTTCATGGGCTGAAATATCGCCAACTTGTCCAAAGGCGCCATCGTTCGGAGGCACCATTTTCATGGCCCGAGAACATCATTTCATGGCCTATGGATCTACTTTATTCAACTTGCATATCATTATTAAAAGGCATCATGGTTCAGAGGAACCATCCTCATGGCCCGAGAACATCATTTCATAGCCTACGAATCCCGCGCCAAGCGATTCATGGCCCAAGACATCATGGTCTAAGGACATCATCCTAATTGTCCGAAGACAGCATTCATAGTCAAACGGGAACTTGCATCATGTTTATATTATGCACAATATACGTTTGTTCTCTATCTACAGGTAACTCGGCCGGAACAACCAACCAGGCAGGAGCAGACCACTCCAGCTCTCCGATACAACCCCGTAAGACCTTCATACTCTTACCCTCCCATGCATCTTGCGTCCGTTCTTATGAAACATCATCGGTATATTTCGCCGATGATTCCGGAATTACATGCGGCCTGATTCCTGTACAACCAGGGATATGTAGGCAGCTCAAAAACCAGGGTGTGGCAAAATTCTATCCCACAGTTTTATCCCGGTCAAAATTGGCCATTATATCTTTACCCGATAACTCTTTCATCCTTCCCGGGTAAAGAGGGGCAGCTGTTGATACCCAATTTTTTCTCAAATTATTTTTCAAATTTGTATATAAGCTTTCAAAATCACCCTTTGCAATAATGAGTATTTTTCCAATTTTGTTTCATACTTTTTCTAAATAATTTCCCTATTTATTTAATGTTGTATATTTTAATAATTCATAAATGGTGCTCTAAAATAATTTTAAAATATTTCCTAGTTCAGTATGTCATTTATAATCACTTGTTATTTATTAAAATCTAATTATTTCGTAAATTGGCCAATTGTGTCTTATTTAATTTCAATTACGATAATTTTGCAACTCTAGCCTAATTGCACATTTTATGCTATTTTAATTCGATAATTATTCATTGTTTGTATTGAATATCATTTAATTACCTTAATTTAATTTATTTAAACTCAATTTCATTTTTTATATAATTATTAGCCGTTTTATTAATTAATTAACTATTTTTAAAACCTAGCCACATTTTGAACCCAATTTACCCAACCCATACACCAATTAAATTATCCGGCCCAACCCCTGATTAAATCTGAGCCGTTGATCAAATAAAATCAGCGGCCTAAATTCTCTCTTACCATAATTAATCTAACCTACCCCCTCCCCGTCTCTCATTTTCCAAGACCCACTCTCTCTCTCTTCTCGACTCTTCCGCTCCCTCATCTCTCTAGAGCCTTCTGGGCCCTTCATCTTCTCCGATGGCCTTCATCTCTGGCAATTTCAGGCTCACCCCTTCAACCACCGGCCACCATGAAGCTATGTCTCTCCAAATACTTCGTCTCTAAGACTCTTTGAAGACTTCAACCATGCTAGAACGGTCGTGGAGGCTCCTGCCTGGACGTTTTCAGACTTTTCTGGTGAGGTTCAACTCGGTGGTGTTCTGAATACCACTCTCTCTGAGTATTACAACAGGTTTTTCGACTATCTATGGGTCCTATGTCTGAAACCCTAATTCTTGACCTTTCAACTTCTTCCAAGATCTGCAACCGATCTATGTTAATCTCGATGATTTTCACCTATTTTTCTTAAAATACTGGTACTCTTCGAGCGATTTTTGCTTTTTAAGAACTAGGGTTCTTAGAACCCTTTTAAACGATTTAAATTTTGATTTCTCAGTTTTATTTCACGATTCTTCTTAAGTTTGCCTGTTTATTTGAGGTTTTACTTTGTTGTTTGATTTTTCCTAAAACCCTAATCTGTAGTCGTAACCCTAGTTTCAGACTTGATTTCGATATATATGTTTACTTGCTCCATTTTTTTTTTGTGTTCTCATGAGTATGCTTCGATTGATTCTTATTTTGCTATTATACTAGGGTTCCAATTCGGCTTATCTTGCTTATATGTTCGTTCATGGAATGTGTCCTTTAATATCAGTATTGTTAACGTTTGAATCCCTAATTTCCTGTGATTGATTTCCTCTGATTTTTTCGTTGTGATATTCTTTACACTACTGATTATTTCTCTTGCTTATTTTATAACTAATTGTACCGTTTGGCTATTACCTTAATTGAACCTTCCTGTACCTCCCCCAATTCCCTACTATGTGCTTGTTATTCTTTCCTTATTTACCTATTTTTGACCGTGTGAAGTGACTCCTTAACTAAAGGGGTCTTTTGATCCTTACTCTTTATTAAGTTATTATTACAAAATTACATGGATCTTTTCCTTATTTGTCATGTATTGATTATTCCTTCCCTATATGCTACTGATTCTCAATATTTTGCGAATAAAAACTTGCCTTATATCTTGACTAATTGATTTCAAAGTCCTTTAATTACTACTGGACTTGATTCTTACCTTATTTCACTACTGCTTTGAAAGCTATAAATACTCTTACTCTTTCATTAAACTGAGAAGTAAAACATTGCTCAATTCTCTCTATACTATTCTCTATTGCCCTGCCTCTCTTTGCTCTTTCTCTCTCTTGTCTCTATTGCTACTCACTGCTGCTTGCTATTAGCCGGCTGCTAAGCCAAGGCTATACTGTGCTATTTTCTACCCTCTGCTGCTGCTCTTTACTTGCACCACTGGTATGTCCTAATTAACTTTTCAAAACTCTGAACCAATTTGTTTATTCATATTTCAGCATGTTATGTTCTTAATTGTCCTCTACCAATGCTTCTATTGTTTTACATACAATTGATACTTGTTTGCCTATGATACTTGTCATGCCTGCCTCTTTGCCTGTTTGTGATTAAGTCAACACTGTTATGGTCTTTACTTACCCTTGTGTGCATCTGCAAACCATCTCTTTCCTGTTCAATTTTCATGTGTCCATGATCCTGCTAAACCTTTATCTATTATTATTCACTCTACTTATGACTTGACTTGTATGACTATCCCTTGCTCATAGTCTAACCTACTGTAGTCACTATCTACTATCATGTCTATACTTGGTTGCCCTGATTTGTGCAGCTACGCTTAAGTTTATGTATCTTTGTGTGTCACTATGTGATTTATTTATCCCCTTTCCTGTTGTGACTCTTTTCTGGTACTCCACTGAGTTATGACTATGTGTTGATACTTCTTTTGTTCCAAACCAATCTCATGTTACCCTCTAATCTATGTGGCGAACCTGTAACTTTAAACTTATTATACACTGCCCTATTATTTGTCCCCTTTATCCCTTTCTCCCAGTTTGTGTTTGTTTGCTTGGAACTCTACTGAGTTATGACTAGTTTCTGTTACTTCCTATTTCAAAACCATTTCTTCTGTTAGTCTATAAGTGATTTCAAATTCCCTCTCTTAACCTCTTTTAGCACTTCACACAATTCCTAGACCTTTAGGTTCCACCCCACAATGTGTGCATCGCCTAGGGACCATGAGTTCCCTCTAAACCTTGTGACACTAAGGTAGGGTACTCTACACTGCACTTGTTTAACCATGGGCATTTTTTGGGTGCTGGTATTGGCTAGGGCCCTCAGCAAGGCTTTTGGGAGCTTTGTCGCACCCAGGTTGATGTAAGGCTGTGAAGTTGAGAGGGGTGAGTCTAGAAGATTGGGCCTGATTGAAGGCTCCCTATAGAATAACTTCTTATTTTCCTTTTTTCATTATTGTAATTCATTTATTATGGTCTGTAATAATTTGTAAACGAATGATTGGGGCTGGATAGTGAATATTGGGGTTATGCATGCCTAGCTTAGGCAATGGGTAGAAAACATGCTTATAGGACCTTACTTACTTATTTGTGCATTAGATAACATGTATAGGACATGCATTTCACATATTAGAAATCCTGTTTTAGGACTTTCACTTTCAGCATGTAATTACACTCATCCTCTGATTCTGATCAGTTAATAACAAGCGAAATCAACTACATAAGGTCATCACTGCATTTGCATCCTAGAAACCATGTTTTAGGAACTCCTACGTGCATTAGATATCCTGTTGCTTAGGATCTTCCACTTGTTTGAGTTGCAATCGTTAAAATGTCTAACTAGCCTACTTAATCTAATAATCCTGTAAAATATGGTTAATTTGTTTGAAATGTTTTCTGGAAGTATATATCCCTTAAAAACAGACTTAAATATGCATGTTCACCCTTTGATATAATTAGGCAATATAGGCGACGCCTAGGCAAACTTTAGGCCTAATGCGTATTGAGATTAATAACTGGGTTTAGAACAGATCGGTCCCTTTAAACATTTTACTTCCTGATGCTTGCCTTCTTATTTTACCTCCTTGAAGTCATTTTGCTCTTGCTCTATTTTTTTAAAACAGTCTTGAAATTGTGTATTTGCTTCCCCTAGGGCTCTCGGATTTTTGTATTGTTATGTTTTAAATTACTGGGTTTTTAAAGATACTTCCCCTGCACAAAAATTGTGCCACATCGAATCTTTACTCTTAACATTTCAAAGCTACTGTAGTTTTGATACTATGTATCACTCCTTTACTGTAATTACCTATAACTATTGTTATATGTTAAGCTACTATATTCTGGTCACTTATCATTATTTTACTTTAAAAAGCAGACTTTAATTATTTCCTGCTATGTTTTCCTTAAAGCTTTAAATCACTCTACTTCTAAGTTTTTACCATTACCTTTAACTGCTATATTTCTGAAAGTCAGCTATTTTGAATCATTCAACCTCGATTAAATCCTCCGCCTTCATTAAGTTTTCCAAATCAGATTCTTTTTGCGATTTACTATTTTACTCAAAATTCCTGTTTTAAACTCCTATCATTGAGACTATAAGTGTGTTTGAGACGTGCCAATTATATGTCTACCTGTGGAGGGATCTATGAGCCTTTATTTGTCCCCATGTGTTCCTTCATATGTGCAGTCCTACTTTTTATGCATGTCGCTTCGTATTTTGTCTTTTAAACCTAAGGGTTCAGCCTAGTTTGTGCCTTGTAGGATTAGTAGTCCTAAACACCCTCCAGGATTTATAGGATGGGACGGGTAATGGCACGCAATAAGCATTCGTGAACAACACACGCATTTTAATAACCTTACGAGGAGGGAATGGTAGAATACGTATATGATGACCGGTGCGCTAATACCACGTGTAGCCTCCTCCTCGAGGTGTGACATACCGGGTATTGCATTGAAGTGATCTGTATTACTTTAAAATTGGGACAATTCTTTTGTTTATGATATTCCAAAACCTTTAAAGATTTTATATTTGTTTAAAATCCCCTCTTATGTGAAGCTTATTTGTTACTTGCTCACCGTCCAAATACACAAAACTTATTGGCTGGGACCCACAGTTGTGGATCTTGAGGGGTGCCTACTACCTTCCCCTTAGGATAATTTCAAGCCCTTAGCCAATCTCTGGTAACGCGAACTAGTTCATGAGTTATCAACTCTAGGTGCCCTAACGCACCATAAAAATCATTAGGTGGCGATTCTTCCTTAAACCTCTTCCTTTAAAGAGTTGTCCAGAATGTCATAAACCCGATCTCTCCGTACCTAACCCGTGCGATAGAGAAAGGGGGCATGACAATCTGTACTTTCCTCCAGAGATCATCTAGACCAGTTTCAATGATGGGGGGTTTGGTAGTAGCTTCCTTACTTGTCCCTCCCAAATGTGCAGGTGTGTAGGTTCTTCTCGTTATAGTCATTCCTTGTGCAGCACCGGACTTCTCCATTTTTGCTTTCCCTTTTCTCCTATCTTCAGAAACATAATCTCAAGGTACGACATTGGAACTGAAGGGCAGTGTGGATGCCACCGTCACAGTGAAATGTGTGGTTACTTCTACCTCAAAAGGAGTAGGTGTAGCTACAGGTGGTGTCACTTCCACTTCATAAAGAGTCGATGTGGCTACCCCAACTACAACTGAAGGTTGTACCTGTACCACAATAAGAGTGAGTGTGACTGCAGGTTTCTTAGGGTTTTCACCTTCCCGAATCAGCCCAATTGTCCCTTCAGGATCCCTTTCTTCATCAGTTTCTATCACATTGACTTCTTCACCCCTATGATATGGGAGGGGATTGTTGCGGACATTGGGTGCGGCTTCCTTCACCTGTATGACCTTGGTATCAATATGCGTCTGGACGTTGTATTTCAGAGTGAGACATTCATCAATTGCATGCCATTTCATGTCGGAATGGTACGCACATGTCTTGTTTGGGTTGACCCATTGGGATATGTTTTCCATGGCCACAGCGGGAATAGGGGTGACATATCCGGCATCCTTTAATCTTTTGTATAACTGGTCGATGGCTTTAGAAATAGGAGTGTAGTGACTAGGTGGTTTGCGATCGAAATTGGGCTTGGGTTTTTGATAATTTGGACGAGTTGGAGGTGAATGATAATAGGCTAGTTGAGTGTTATAAGCTTGGTAGGTGGTAGAGGGTCGAGGATATCTAGGAGGTGAAGGTTGATATGTGGGTGGAGGTGTTTGGTATACAAATGGAGATTTTGGGCTTTGGGTTACCATTACTGTTCCTACTTCTTTCTTCTTTGATATGCCTCCCGATTGTAATGGTTTGTTCGTGGCCTACAGTGCCTCAACATTTGTGACCATTCCGCTCTTAATACCTTCTTCAATCCTTTCTCTAATCTTGATGATATCGGAGAACTCGTGATTCTCAATGAACATTAACCTCTCATAATATTATGGATCTTGAGCTCTGACAAAGAATTTGTTCATCTGCTTTTTTTCTAATGCCTGCTTGACCTTTGCTGCTTCTGACCTCCACCGAGTAGCATACTCGCAGAAAGTCTTTGTTGGCTTCTTTTAAAGATTCTGTATGTAGAAGACATCCGGTGCATTTTCTGTATTGAATCTGAATCTATCCATGATGTTCGATGCCATGCTTACCCAATTAGCCCATTTTTTGGTATTTTGACTTATGTACCAAGATAGGGCGTCTCTAGTGAGGCTTCTCATGAAAAGCTTCATGCGAATCATTTCGTTCTTCCCAACCCCTACGAGCTTGTCACAATAGGTTCTCAAATGTACCTTTGGGTCACCCGTCACATCAAACATTTCGAACTTCGGAGATTTGTAACACTCCAGCAATTCCACGTCTGGCTGAATGCATAGGTCCTCATAATTCAGACCTTCAATTCCTTTACCTCCTTCAACACTCTGGACTCGTCTTGTGAGCTTTTTGAGCTCCTGTACCATGTTCTTAATGAGCAGGTCTTCTCGGCGGATTATGATATATAGGACATTGGCTGAGTGGAGTTGGGTAAGGTTTCCACGTATATGGGATTGTTTTTGTTAATGCCGAGGGTTTGAGTGTAGTGGTGATCATTGGTTGAATTTTGAGGATCCGGGATAGGCTGTGGGGTGTTCTAAGGAGTGTGATAAGTGGTTTGTGGATATTGAGTCGGGAGATGCTGGTGTTGAGGGGGTGTTGGTATGGGTAAAGGATTATGATTTTAAGGAGGGGTTGCATATTGGTGGGGTGCTGGGAGGATGTTACGGACGTTGGTTGGGTGTGTTTTGAGGAGGTACTGGGTTTTGGATGTTTGGTTGGTTGATGTCATGGACGTTTAATATGAGGGATAGGTTTGCTAAGTTGCGAACCTACTCAAGCTCACCTTGAAATTCAAGTATTTTTTATTCCAGCCGTAGGACCAAATCATTCGGTGCCGGAGTGCTCCGACCATCAAAAAGGTCCACGTTCTCAGCATGTGTAGCATTGTCTTTCCTGACGCCACTTAAATCGTCCATCTTTTCTTTTCCTTTTCTTTTTGGATTACTTGGAGGAGGAGGAGGTGGAGGGCCTCTAGATCTGGTGTGATATACTGATGATGCCAGTATGTGTAAACCAACCTTGGAGATGGGAATAATCAAAAAGAAAGAAAAACAAAAAGGTAACCAAGGCAGTAAGAATTCTGCAAAGTATTTGCACTATTTAAACACATATTGCGGAAATGTAAATTCACGTACTAATTTGAAGCCTTGTTGTGCCCGAGGTAGGCTTAGCAATAAGTAGATTTGGAGAAATTTAATGCCAATAATTGCCTCATTTCATTAACCTAATAAATAAGACGAATAAAAAATGACAATAAATAAATAAGTCACTAATGGCATTTGGCCTTATTACATTCGAAAAGTGATTGTAATACAAATAAACCTAATTTACTTGGTCCTGGGAGGGCCTTCTCCAGGCTTGGCTTTCTTGGCTCTATCGATCAGATTCCCCTGGTCGCGCATGTCCAGCAGCAAGTATGCCCTTGCTAGATGTCCTCATTTGTTACCCTCGGCATTCTGGCAGTCTATGTCCCTTTTCCTCATCTTCCCCTCTAACTTCATTAAAACCTGCTCCAGATACTCCAGCCTTTCCGTTGACCTAGTAGCCATTTCCTTCCATTCATTAATTGACTCCATATCAATCTTGTGTTTTTCCAAATGCTCGGCTGCGAACTTGTGAACTCTCTTACGCAGTCTTTTATACTTCACATGTGCTTCAGCAACTTCATCTATAACCCTGTTTCCATGACCGACCACTAGCTCGACTATTAGCGCTATGCTATCGTCCAACAATGATTGGTAGAAGTACAGATGCCCTGCGTGGTATCGATCTGGCTTGATGGTGTTCTTTTTCCACGATGACCTTCAAGTGACACATGTGTTGAGCTTCACATTTGTATGGGATGTCATCATCTTGAAAATCTGCCCTGTAGTGACTCATTTTGGAGACTCGTGGTACGACTTGTTTTCGACCAGCTTGTCTCATGACCCTGATAGGAACATAAAGGTGTATGCCCCTAAACCCGATCAATACCAAATACGGAACATCCCTGGATCTGATGATGAATTCACTGGTGGGGAACCATTCGAACATCCAATGAACATGGTCCTCGATCAAATTGTCAAAGAACTTTACCCATTCTGTAGTATTCTCTGGTTGAGCAAACCTGTATGGGATAAAGGTCATTCTTTTAGGGTTCATGGTCTTCGTGGAAACTCTTGGCGGTATTGAACTCTTTGGAGATGTTCTAGCAACCAAATCTGTAGCAGCAAATTACAACCCTCAAAATGTTTGAACCCTTTTTGGCAACGATCCAAAGCCCGATATATATCTGCTATAATCATAGGAACAATAATGTATGTTTTCCCCTAGATTCCCTCCATTAAGACTTTGGTTACCATGGCCAGTCTGGTGTGAATCCTGTCCATTTTTCTTGGAAACACTATCATACCAAAGAAGCAGATGATGAACACGAAAACCCTACGATGAATCTAGCCCAAGGAAGTGATGGAGAACTCGTCATGAAAGATACGATAAGATTTGTTGTGTCCGTATCGTTCATAAAGGAAGTGAAAAGGTATATAGGACTTCTTCAAACATACCAAGTCATCAATCTTTCATAGGCCCATCATTATCAAAAAAACCCCTGGGAGTACGATTTTCTAGTACTAATAAACCAGGACTGTCCCAAGGTAGTCCAGCGAATCCCCCTATTTCCTCCAAAGAGGAGTCATTTCTATGTTGCCAAAGCGGAATACAGCCTTTTCTCCGTCTCAGAACATAGTAGCAGCCTCGATTGGCGTGTTGTTTGGTTGGAATTCCAATAAGGAAGGTATGTTTCCGCGGACCCTTTTCACATGATTTTTGTCGCTTGACGGAAGGTCTTCCCACAAATCTAGAAATAATGGTGGTATGTTCCTGACCATGCCGACCTGGGGACATTGTGCCTCATTTTCTGCAAAATAAACAAGGTTAGACCCTTTCCCCCTCCAAATTCGACTATTTATACATTAACGATTAGCATATCGGCATTTATTTCTCCAAATAATGCACAAATCGTGGTTGCGTCCGTTGCAATTATGGAAACCCAGGTGGACTTTGGACAAGGCTTTCCTTAAAGGGTTATTATGCGGACAACCTATTAACCCAGGCTAGGTTTGACCATGATTCATGTACAATTAATGTTAGAGTAAGGTTTCTATAGAGGTCTAGACTAGTACCCTCAAGCGGACAACTTGAGGGGGAAAGGCACGGATATGTCGATTGCACCGCCGATCGACTAGTTTTACCGCAAATTAGCCTTTCCAAATTTAAAAGGGTGATATAGGAAGAGCGCATACACTCATCAAGTGTTGCTACGGTATTATATTACCCACGAGTGGAATATGATGTTGAGCATGATTTAAAAAAAGAAGAAAATAACATGTTGTCAAGTACTTTCACGATGAAATATAATAAAATGTGGTGTTTAATAATTGTAAAGGCATTTAAGAAAGAAAACAAGGAGACAAGTTAGTTTCCATAGTAAAAAGTAATAAAATAGGGAAGAGAAATCATAAATGAATAAAGATAGGCAAATAAATTCACATAGAGCGGGAAGGGGAAGGGGTATGCAAGTATTAACGGAATAAAAGACATGCTTAAAGACTAATTCACAAAGCATGTTCGTTATGGTAAGAGCCTAAGGATATCCCCAATAGAGTCGCTATGCTGTCTCGCCCACTTTTTCTCCCGAAATCGGATTTCGACATTTTTGGGACAATACCTTTTGAGAAGGTAAGCAATTGGAATTGAGAGAGTCGCCACCTAACGAATTAAGGTGCGTTAGGGCACCTAGAGCAGATAACTCTTATTACTAGTTTACATCACCAGAGATCGGGTAAGGGCTCATGTTACCTTGTGAGGAAGATGTTAGGCACCCCTCGAGGTCCACAACGGTGAGTCCCGGCCGAAATTGAATTAAGCAAATTAGTCTAAAAGAAATCAGTTGGGACAAATAAAATACTCGATTTATTATAAAACAGGAATTGGGGGGGGGGGGGGCAGTCCTAAGTTTTTTTAGCCTATATTATCACCTCGTGCAATACTTTGTAGCTCCCTCATGTCGGGGTGCTACTCATAGTATTTAGCACACGAACTATCATCTCCTTCTACCCGATTAATATCTTTATGTTGTTACCTAAAGCGCTCTAGTGGATTCTAAATCTCTTCCTATGCGTGCACTACCAGTCCCTTACCTATGGCCCTGGAGGCATTATGACCTCTATTTGGGGTGGTTCTACACTAAACCTTAGTTTCTTAAAATTGTAAAAGGCTAGGCGACAGACAAAAACAATTATGACTTTCAAGTAAAAGAAAACATGGGCTCATGTTGACCTCCGCACATAAAATGCAAATGCACGCAATTGATTCAGCAAACTTATTAACCTTAAAGTCTTATAGGCAGGATTTCTAAACATAACATAGAACTTACACAGTTTTGACAGATGAGCAAGAATTAACAGCGTAACTGAAATCCTATCGGCGGGATTTCTACCCGATTAATAGGAAATAAGAACCCCCCCCCCCTGATTTTACTATATACCTCAGAATCTGTTCATTACAAACTTATTACAAACCAGAGTAATGAATAAATTACATAATAATAATAAGATACACTATAGGAAGCCTTCATTAGGCCCAAATAAACCTGGGAACCAGACCTTCAAACCAATCAACTTCAAGGCTCATTTCATAGGTACATCATAGTCAACGGTGAGGGACTCACCCATAGCACATATAGAACCAAGTTACTGATGTGTCAAAGTTCCCAAAGGCCTCAGGGATCCTGGGCAATGCTCACACACATATTCAGAAGATGATTCATAAGAGATTGGGAACCAGTTCCCAGTGTGTCAGAGTTCACATGAGTCTCACATGGACCCTGAGTAGTGCTCACACTAGGGTGATTGAGGATAGAACCTAAGGGACTAAGAGTGTAACAACCTGATCGGTCGTTTTAAATTATCGGACCCCGTTCCCCTGTGTAAGTCTTCCCATAGCGGCTTCTTGTGATTTGTGACTTGCGGGGGCTGGTGGTTCAGGATTTGGAAGTGTTTTGAGCAATATAGGAACACTTGGTTCCTTAAGGTTGGCCTATTTGGCCAAGTTTGACTTCGGTCAACATATTGAGCAAACGACCTCGGAATCAAGTTCCGACAATGTCAGTAGCTTTGTATGATGATTTCAGACTTGAGCGTATGTTCGGAATGGGTTTTTGATAACCCGGGAGCGTTTCGGCGCCCGATATGGAAATAAGGATTTCCTTAAATTTGAAATTTGGTTTGGAACGTGATTTTATGATAACGAGGTCCGAATGAAATTTCGAGACCGGGAATAGTTCCGTTATGTCATTTATGACTTGTCTGCAAAATTTGAAGTCATTCCGAGTAGTATAGGCCGGTTCGGCGCATTGAAATGAATTATAGAACTCTAAGTTCAAAGTGTTGATTCAATTTGGTTTCAGGGTCAAATTCTGAGTTTCGTTGTTGTTTTTCACGTTACAAAAGTTCGAGCGAGTCTATATCATGAATACAGACTTACAGGTGCCCTTGGACGAGGTTCCGAGGGGCTCGGGTGAGTTTTGGAGCCCCGGGAGCTGAATTCAAACGCCAGAATTTACTAAATCTGGTTTCCTTCTTCGCGTTTGCGGAAGGGTGGCCGCGTTCGCGATGCTCTACGCGTTCGCGTTCCCCATCCCGCATACGCGATGGGTTGGGACTCCTGTCCTTCGCGTTCGCACCCCTTTAGCCGCGTTCATGAAGGTCTAGCCCAGCTAGCCTCCGCGTTCGAGGGCCCTCCGTCGCATTCGCATAGGGTCCAGCCAATTGGGCCGGCCCAGCTGCCGTTTGTCTTCGCGTTTGTGACCCCTCCCTCGCGTTTGCGTAGAAGGCCCTGTGGACCTGGCCAATATAAAGCATCGCGAACGCACTGCCCAGGGTGCGTTCGTATAGGGTAAATCCCAGGGCAGTGTATTTTTATAACGGGTTTAGTTCATTTTCCTCCATTTCCATCTTCTTCCTTGAGTTAATTGAGAGCTTCCAAGAGGACCATTCAACCTAGTACTTGAGGTAAGTAAATTTCTTATTAACACCGAGTTTAAACATCAATTTCTAGTTAAATCCTCTACTAATTTATCAAAATCATGAATTTGGGTAGGAATTTTAGGGCTTTCGAGGGATTTGCAAATTGTCCATTTAAGGCCATGAATTTAAGTAGAAATCACGTATTAATGATCCTTAGGCTATGAGAGAGTGGTTCCTTCGAGAATTTTCGGAATTCGAGCGTGCGGGCCCGGGGTTGAAATTTAGAAATTCTTCAAGAATGTGAATTTTGGGATAAATGAGATAATCCCTTTTCTTTGAACATGAATTGATGTAATTATAATATATTTGGCTAGTTGCGAGCCCTCGAGAGTAGAGTTCGGAGTTCCGGGCGCATCATTGATCCGAGGGGTAGATTTGACACGAGGTGAGTCTCCTTTATAACCTTGTAAGAGGGAATTGTCTCCATAGGTGATGTATATGCTATGTGTAATTCGTTTGGGGGCTACGTACGCATAAAGTAATGAGAGTCCGTATGTAGCGGATATCATTGTTATGTCCGGGTAGTTAGGCCCACATCATGCCCTATATGTTTCCTTGTAATGCATTGCCTTATATGCTTTCCTTGAAATGCCTTATATGCTTCCTTGAACGCCATATGTACTATGAGATCATGTTATGTATAGTATTGTTTCTCTGAGGCTTTATGGAAATTGTTGAATTGAAATGAATTGGTTATGGAAAGTAAGTTTTATAAGTTATTGTGTGTGCATGTGACCGCTTTACAATTTACATTCCGCGAGCGATGTGTGATTTCCCCCACTCTCATAGGAGCGGGCCGTACGCCACGGCGTATTGAAAGGTGCACTTTTGGGATGGGCCGATCGATCCTCGGTAGTGCACAGAGATGATATAATTGAGAATGTACTTTTGGTACGGGTCGTTTGATCCTCGGCAGTGCATGGACGAAGTTGTACTATGTTATGATATGGTTACATTGAAAGAGGCACTTATGGTTTGGGCTGTTCGATCCTTGGCAGTGCGCAGACATGACTATGGTAAGCATGCACTTTTGGGACGGGCCGTTCGATCCTCGGCAGTGCATAGCTATTTTTTCCTTATGATTCCGACCGGTTGTCTTATTCCTGTGTGCGCATGAGTATTTGGCATTGTTTCATGGATATTGACTTGTATTAGATATTTGGGGGAAAGAAAGTGGCCAATGTTATTGTTCCAGTATTTTTCTTGGATTTCTGTTCTTTATACATAATTGCTACTCACTCTCATACATGTCTACTACTTTTATTTTATCATTGTTATATCATAATGTTGGACCTTAGTGAGTGTCAAGTCGACTTCTCGTCACTACTTCTTCGAGATTAGACGGGATACTCGCTGGGTATATATTTATTTAATATGTACTCATGGTGCACTTCTGTACTTAACTTTACAGGTTCTGAGGCTTGTGCATCTGGTTATCAGACCGGATCTAGATAGTGACCGTAGCGGACTTCACTTCACGGTGAGCTGCTTCCTCTAGCGATCCCCAGCAGCACCATGGAGTTTCATTTACTTTTTTTCCCGTCTATTCATGCAGACAACGTTATTGTATATATTATTATCCTTTGTATATTCAGTTAGTATGCCCATGACACTCGTGACACTAGTTCCTGGCACACACGTAGTTGTTGTTTTGGGAATTTGGGATATATATATACGTGCTTGTATTTTGGCTCGCGCTTCTTATTAGATAGTCTATCTACAACTGAGTTATTACCTTTCGATATCACGATTTAACTTGTTAAATTCAGTAAATGGGTGAATAATTGAATCAAGTAAAGAGAAGAACTTAGTGAAATTTACGTTGGCTTGCCTAACCCCGTCGTAGGGCGCCATCACGAACTGGATTAGGATTCTGGGTCGTGACAACGCGGTATCAGAGCTCTAGGTTCATGTAAGTCTCACGAGTCACGGGCAGGCCCAGTAGAGTCTTGTGGATCGGTACGGAGACATCTGTACTTATATTCAGGAGGCTATAGGTTGTTAGGAAACCTCCCTATATTAATATTCTGTCGTGCAATCAATGATGCACTCAAACCTATTCTTCTATTTGTCGCGCCCCTATTTTTCCTCGCACGGGTTAGGTACGCGGAGATCGGATTTCATGACATTCTGGACAACTCCTTAAAGGTTTAAGTAAAAGTCGCCACCAAACGATTTTATGGTGCGTTAGGGCACCTAGAGTAATTAACTCATAAACTAGTTTGCATTACCAGAGATTGGGTAAGGGCTTGAAGTTATCCCAAGGGGAAGGTGTTAGGCACCCCTCAATATCCAAAATTGTGGGTCCCATCCAAGTAGTTTTGTGAATTTTGACAGTAAACAAGCAAGGTTCACATAAGAGGGGATTTCAAGTAAATACTGAAATTATTAAAAGAATTGCAAAGTAAAAGCATTTGAATAAAATGTCATAGGTTTTAAATCAATATGGATCACATCAATGCAATACCCGGTATGTCACGCCTCGAAGAAGGGCTACACGTGGTATTAGCGCACCGGTCATCATATCTATATTCTACCATTCCCACCCCGTTATGGTATCTAAAACTCATGTGTCGGTCATGAAGCTTATTGCGTACTATTACCCGTCCCATTCTATAAGTCCTGGAGGATATTTAGGACTACTAATCCTACAAGGTAAGTACTAGGCTAAACCCCTACGGTTTAAAGGATAAAATTCTAAGCGACATGTAAAACAAATAGGACTACCGATATGGGGAACACATAAGGGCGGATACGAGGCTCACAGATCCCTCCATAGGTAAACACATAGATAACACGTCTCAAACACAATCAAAGTCCCACAATCAGGATTTAAAACAGGAGTTCTAAGTTAGAAAACAGTAGGTTTCAGAAGTTTTGGGTTTCTTGAAACTCAGTAAAAAAGCAGGGGGTTTTTAAAAGGACAGAATAGTTTCGAGAAGAGTGATTGATTAAAATCCAGTAATTAAAAAAAAATCATACCAGGAATTGAAAAGTGGGTAGCAGTTTAGAAGTCTTTAATAAAAGAGACGAATAATTTTTAGAAAATCAGTAGTCAGAAGTAAAGCAAGATTTTTAAATAAAGTAGAGTAATTTCAAACCGGAGAGACTTACTTTGAAATCTAATAATTCACGATAGCACAAGAACCAGTAGCTTAAAAGAGTTTTAGTAAAAGAGAATGAGTGCATAGTTTCAGAACCAAATAATTTTAAAATAGGACAAGGAGTGAACTCATTCTAAAATCCAGTAGTTCAAAGAAACACTCGGAGCAAGAGTCTAATAAACATCAGCAAAGAGAAAGTGAATGCATGATCAGTGATTTGAAAATAGAGCATGAGTTTTAGGAAAAATAGGGTGAGTTTCAAAAGGAAAAAAAGAGTGAATACAACAAAATTTCAAGGATTTCAGAAAAGACTAATTAGTCTTAATATCAGCCAAGTGCCAAAAAAAGATTTGTTGGTTTTAGTGTGTATTAAGCCTAAGGTTTGCCTAGTGCGGGCGTATACACTGCCTATTTATTTTAAAGGGTGAACATGCAGATTTTAGCCTTAATTTTAAAGACGTGCAGGGTGATACATTTGCAGATAACGTTTAAAACTACTTAATCACATTTTAGCGAGATTATTAGATTAGATACGTAATGACTAGGTGATTGACAGAGTATAGTTGCAAACAGACATGCTGAACACAGAGTTCTAGAGAACATGATATCTAATGCACAGGGATACCTAAAACATGGTTTCTAAATGTAGTACTTATGAGAATGCAGCAGTCTTTATTACTTTGTTATAGTGATGAACCGTGAACAGGGCTTATAAAGATGACATGAATATAACAGAGATGCATAAATAAAGAACTTAAACATGGTTTCTAATGCATGGTATGCATGTCCTAAACATGATACTATTGCACATTTAGGTAAACAAATCCTATAGTCATGATTTCCACCCATACCTATCTAAGCATGCATAATCCCCTCCCATATCCACTATCCAGTCCCAATTATTCGTTTACAAATTATTACTAACCAGGAATAATAAATTACATCACTTAAAGGAAAATAAGAAGCTAATTCTATAGGGAGCCTTCAATCAGGCCCATATCACCCAACCTCAATCCTTTCGAGTTTCACAGCCTTTCATGGTCCGGGTGCGGCAAAGCTCCCTAAGAACCTCGTGGGTCCCTGGCCAATACCAGCACCCAGACATATTTTTCAAAGTTGAGTATGTGCAGTGTGGAATCACCAATCTCAGTGCGTCAAAGTTCAGAGGGAACTCAAGAGGTTCCCTAAGCAACGATTACACTGAAGGGGTGGAAATTAAGTTTGTAGGAATAGTGTGAAGTGCTAGGCGTGAGTTTAAAAGAGGAACAGAGGTTTTGGGAAAGAGTTCAGTTGAAAAACTCTACAACTCAAGAATTATTTTGAAAAGAAAAGCTTTGAAAATAGTAGTAAGGTCATAGAAGTAATAGACTAATCAAACGATTTCAGCAATACAAAGACAATGGGGATTGGGGACAAATAAGTCACATAATAGACAGGAGACGATACATAGATTTGATAAAACTTGAGTTGAACATAGTTGCAGAAATCAGAGAGGTTCATGGGATCAGGGGACAACAGGATTCAATACTAAGCATTACACAATTTTATAATAGACAACAACATATAAGCAATACTGATTCATTCAGAGCATGTAAATCCTAAGGATGGAAAGTAATGATAGATAAAACAAAGAGATTAATTGCATGTTGAACAGCAGAAACACAAATAGAGGAAGATCAGGAATATGACAAAATGAAGCAATAAGAAACACATTGGTTTGGACCTTGAATCTTAATTAGAACATACCAGTGAGAAAGAGTAAGTAGAATTGAAAGAGAAATACAAAGAGAACAATGGTTAGCCTTGGCTTATAGCCGGCTAACAGTAACCAAGAGCAAAAGAAGAGAGTAGTAGAGCAAAGAGCTTTGTAAGAAAGACAGAGTTCTTTAATACAAGTTTGTGTGTGTCTTTGTTATTGAAAGACTAGAGTATTTATAGTTGAGGACAGGTAGTAAAATAAGGTAAGAATCACTATGGCATGGTAATAAAAGAAGGCAGAATCCAATCAGTGTAAGAAAATACACGGTTCCCTTAAATCGAGGAGTTTAAACGCAGAAATGGTAAAGACATATAGCCATATAAGGTAAATGAAAATCAGTATAAGGTTTAAATAAGGAAAGAATCCAGGTCTGTTAAGTAACAAGGGACTCGGAATTAATTAACCAAGAAATCAATACAATCATTCCCTTAATTCAAGGTATTCAAATTCAAACGGTAACACATATAGGCAAGGTAAAGGATCATTCAAGACTCAATCAAGGAAAGAATCAAGTTTACTAAGCAATAGGGTAAACAATTAAGACCAAGGTTCAAAATATTTTAATTAAGGCAATGACCAAAATGAATAAATTACCACAGACAAGTCAATCAATTTGGATAGAAATAAAGGAAGGTCTGTCAATCAAACCTCTAAGTATGGAGTCCAGCATATAATCATATAAGAGTCACAATCGTGTAAATAGACAGGAGTACTCAGACATAGTAGACAGGCAAGTTTAAAGATGCAAGTCGGAACAACCCCAGTAGTCACAAGCATAAGTGAGGCTAAGGAAACTCAGTGACACTCATTCAAACAACACAGTCGCAGAGACATAAGCAAATAGAAACGAACAGTCATAGAATCATTTGAGATATGCAGAGAATAGTTTAGACATAAAGAAGAAATCAGTTTTAAAACCAATGTAGAAAAACTCAGAGAAACCCTAATTTTAAAAAGTAAGCAGGAAACGTTTAAAGCTGATGGATCTTAAAGATCGAGTAGAGAATAGTGTAAAACATAAAGGAATAAGTTTAAATCGCTAAAAATACCAGATATTTAAGAGGTTTAAGTCAAAAATTAGGGTTTTATAAGAAACAAGAGAAATATAGGAGAACATGTCGTGAAACTCAAAGGTCATGGTGGTTCTGGCATAGTCGAGTCAAAACCCCACCGGAGAAAGGCTGGAAACAACCCAAGCAGGAGCTCCAGTAGTGAGTTAGACAGGTCGAGACCATTGCAGGCTTCAGAGATGAAGTGAACCGGAGAGAAGAGGCATCATGGAGGCTGGTGTTCGAAAGGATGGTGGTTGGAGGAGGCCGGAGAAGGGAGGAGCTTCATCGGAGAAGGGAGGAGCTTCATCGGAGAAGGAGGTGAACATGGAAGGTTCTAGAGAGAAGAGAGAGAGATAGACCAGAGATAGAGAGAGAGTGGGTCTCGAAGAATGAGGGGTCAGGGAGGGGTAGTTAGGAATTAATTATGGTATGAATAGATCTGGGCCGTTGATCTCATTTGGTCAACAACTCAGATTAATTGGGGGTTGGGCCGGGTCATTTGGTGGTCTGATGGGTTGGGTAATTGGGGTAAAAATGTGGCTAAAAGTTAAATACCTAGTAAAATATATAATTAATTGACTAAAATAGCCAATAATTATATAAAAAAAGAAATCAAGTTAAAATAGCTAAAATCGCAGTAATTAACTAATATTAGGTGTAAAAATGCATAAAATTCGAATTGAAATAATGCTAAAATGTCCAATTGGGCCATAATTGTAAAATTGTTGAAATTTAAATTAAATAAGACCTAATTGACTAATTTGTGAAATAATTGAATTTTACTAGATAAAGAATAATTATGAATAACATACTGAGCTAGGAAATATTTTAAAATTATTTCAAGCATAATTTTATGAATTATTTGAATATGAAATATTAAATAAACAGGAAATAAATTAATAAGGAATATGGAAAAATAAGGAAAGGTGCTCATTATTACAAAGAGTAATTTTGAAAGCTGGTATGCAAGTTTGAAAATAATTGTAGGAAAAATTGGGTATCAACACTATTCTCTCACGATGGTGAGGACGCGTGCATCCGATGTTCCTGATCCGGGAGATGCCGCTGCCCCTGCCGCCCGAGGTCATGGTAGAGGCAGGGGTAGAGCACCTGCTCGAGGTAGGGGACAAGGGCGCCCAAGAGCTATAACAGTGGCACCACCAGAGGACCCTATTATAGAGGATCAGGATGAGGTGCCTCCAGTAGCACCTGCTCCAGTGGATTTCATGACGGCGCCAGGCTTCCAGGAGGTCATGGGCCGTATGCTGAGATTCATGGACACTATGTCCCAGGGTGGTTTATTTCCAGCTGACCCTGCTACTTCTCAGGCGGGAGGGGGAGTCCAGACCCCTACCGCTCAGGCCACAGGACAGGTAGCAGCATCACGTCATACCCCGGGTACACCGCCCGTGGGTGGGTTCAGCCTGTAGTAGCAGCCTCAGAGCCCAGGACAGTTGCAGAGGGTGACCAGTAGAAGATGTTAGATAGATGGACCCGACTTCGCCCTCCAGTCTCCGGGGGTGAGCAGGGTGAGGATGCCCAGGATTTCATCGATAGGTGCAGGGACAGACTGCACAACTTGAGGATTTTGGAGTCCCATGGAGTGGATTTCACCACATTTCAGTTGAAGGGCAGAGCTCGTAGGTGGTGGGAGTCGTATATTCTCAGCAGACCAGCAGATTCTCCTCCTGTCACTTGGCATCAGTTCGTGCAGGTGTTTCTAGACAGATATATTCCACCCTCTGAAAGGGAAGATTTGCGGCGTCAATTTGAGCAGCTAGAGCAGGGGAAAATGACAATGACAGAATATGAGGCCAGATTTTCAGAGTTTTCACGCCATGCACTTATGATATTGCCTACCGATGCTGAGAGAGTGCGACGGTTTGTGGCCGGGTTACACCCAGGTATTAGGTCCACCATGGCCCGAGAGGTGGAGATGGGTACTCTTTACCAGCTTGTAGTTGAGATAGCTCGACGGATTGAGAGGTATCGGTTGAGGAGAAGGGAACAGGGTCAGCAGGATAAGAGGTCTAGGTTCTCAGTGGATTTCAGGGATGCTCCGGCTAGGAGCAGAGATCAGTTCGGGGGTGGTCAGCCTAGCAGGCCTCCATTTTCAGCACCTCAACTACCTACTTGAGGTGGTTCAGTGAGGCCTCAGTTCAATGCCATGCCAGAGAGTTCATATCGTCCTCCATCTGCTCAAGGTTCACCCAGTGGATACTACAGTCGCCAGAGATCCTCCGGTTCTTATTTCAGTTCTATGCCCGAGTCCACATCGCTTCCTAGTTATTCAGGAGTCTTCCTCTTTGGGGTAGAAGGCTATGGTACCTAGAGGTTGCTATGAGTGTGGAGATCTAGGTCATATGCAAAGACATTATCCCAGGCTTCAGGGCAAGGCGGTGCAGCAGGGTTATTAGCCTATGGGTCCAACACCAGCAGTCCGGCCACCTAGAGGTGGTGGACAGGTCGGCAGGGGTCTTCCTATAGGGGGAGTCCAGTCAGGGGGAGGTCAGTTAGCCTCTGCTCACTCTGGGGGAGTCCAGTCTTCAGGAGCCTCAGCTAGATTTTATGTCATTCTGGCCAGATCAGATGCACTGGCCTCAGACGCCGTGATCACATGTATTATCTCAGTATGTGGTAGAGAGGCTTCGGTACTATTTGTTCCAGGATCCATGTATTCATATGTTTCAGTACTATTTCCTCATTTTCTTGATGTTTCTCGTGAGTCCTTGGGTACTCCTATATATGTGTCCACCCCTGTGGGCGATTCTATGGTGGTAGACCGAGTCTATCGGTCTTGTGTGATCACTTTCTGCGGTTTCATGACCAGAGCAGATCTTTTATTACTGGATATGATTGATTTTGAGGTTATCCTAGGCATGGATTAGCTATCTCCTTATCATGCTGTGCTAGATTGCCATGCCATGACGGTCACTTTAGCCATGCCTGAGTCGCTTGGGCTAGAGTGGAGAGGTTCTTCAGTTAGTGCATCCAGCCGAGTTATTTCCTTCATGAAGGCTCGACATATGGTCGAGAAGGGTTGTTTGGCTTACCTTGCTTATGTGCGGGACACCACCGCCGAGTTTCTGACTATCGATTCAGTACCAGTTGTTCGAGAGTTTGCATATGTGTTTCCTTTAGACCTTCCAGGCATGCCTCCAGAGGGAGATGTTGATTTCTGTATTGATTTAGCTCCAGATACTTAGCCTTTTTCCATTCCCTCGTATCGTATGGCTCCTAAGCAGTTGAAAGAGTTAAAGGAGCAACTGGAGGAGTTGTTGGCTAAGGGATTCATCAGGGCGAGTGTGTCATTGTGGGGTGCTCCAGTCCTATTTGTGAAGAAGAATGATGGGTCTATGAGGATGTGTATTGATTACCGCCAACTTAATAAGGTTACTATTAAGAATAAGTATCCTCTGCCGCGCATCGATGATTTATTTGACCAGTTGCAAGGTGCTCGTGTGTTTTCCAAGATTGATTTGATATCGGGTTATCATCAGTTGAAGATTCGGGCTTCAGATGTTCCGAAGACTGCATTTCGTACCAGATATGGCCAATATGAGTTCCTAGTGATGTCCTTTGGTTTGACTAATGCCCCAGCAACATTCATGGACTTGATGAATAGGGTATTCAGGCCATATATAGATTCCTTCATCATCGCCTGCATTGATGACATCTTGATTTATTCGCGGAGCTTGGTGAGCATGAGCAACATTTGAGAGTTGTGCTCCAGACCTTGCAGGAACAGAAACTATATGCTTAGTTCTCAGAGTGCGAGTTCTGGTTAGATTATGTGGCATTTTTGGAGCATGTGGTATTCGGAGAAGGTATCAAGGTTGATCCTTAGAAGATTGAGGTTGTTCAGAGTTGGCCGCGTCGTACTTCTGCTACAGAGATCAGGCGTTTATTGGGCCTAGCAGGCTATTATCGCCGATTCGTGGATGAGTTCTCTTCTATTGCAGCTCCATTGACTAGATTGACTTAGAAGAATGCCTCGTTTTGGTGGTCCGCCGAGTGTGAGGCGAGCTTTCACAAGCTCAAGTCAGCATTGACCTCGACACCAGTTCTGACGTTGCCTTCTGGTTCTAGGATGTATATTGTGTATTGTGACGCTTCACGCGTCGGGTTGGTATGTGTGTTGATACAGGACAGGAGAGTTATTGCTTATGCTTCGCGTCAGCTGAAGGTTCATGAGAAGAATTATCCTATGCATGACCTGGAGTTGGTAGCGGTTGTTCATGCTCTGAAGATTTGAAGGAACTACTTGTATGGTGTGTCTTGTGAGGTTTATACAGACCATCGTAGTTTGCAGCACTTATTCAAGAAGAGGGATCTTAACTTGAGGCAGCGCAGGTTGCTTGAGTTGTTGAAAGATTATGATATTACTATTCTTTATCATCCGGGCAAGGCAAATGGGGTGGCAGATGCTTTGAGTAGGAGGGCATAGAGTATGTGTAGCTTGGCCTACATCGCAGCTGAGGAGAGACCTCTAGCCTTGGACATTCAGTCCTTGGCTAATCGCCTTGTGAGATTAGACCATTCGGAGCCTCGTCGAGTTTTAGCCCATGTGGTTACTTAGTCTTCGTTATTGGGAGAGATTAAGGCCCGACAGTTTGATGATCCGTGCTTAGCAAAGCTTCGGGAGACGGTGGTCCAGGGCAGGGCCCAGGAGGTTACTTTGGGCGAGGATGGTGTCTTGAGACTCCAGGGTCGTTTATGTGTTCCTAATATTGATGGCTTTAGGAAAAGGGTTCTAGAGGAGGCCCACAGTTCTCGGTATTCAGTTCATCTGGGTGCGACAAAGATGTATCATTATTTGAAACAACATTATTGGTGGAGGCGGATGAAGAAAGACATTGTGCAGTATGTGGCTAGTTGCCTCAATTGCTAGTAGGTTAAATACGAGCATCAGAGGCCGGGAGGCCTACTTCAGCAGATACCCATTCCTGAGTGGAAATGGGAGCGCATCACTATGGACGTCGTGGTTGGGTTGCCTCGGACTTTGCGGAAGGTTGACGCGGTTTGGGTCATTGTGGATAGATTGACCAAATCGGCGCATTTCATTCTCTTGGCTACCACTTACACTTCAGAGAGGCTAGCCCAGATTTATATTCGGGAGATAGTTAGGTTGCACGGTATACCGGTGTCTATTATATCAGATCAAGGTCCTCAGTTCACCTCGCACTTCTGGAGAGCATTGCACAGTGAGATGGGCACTCAGATAGATCTCAACTCAGCATTTCACCCTCAGACTGATGGCCAGTCGGAGCGTACGTTTCAGATATTGGAGGATATGCTCAGGGCATGTGTTCTTGATTTTGGGGGTCAGTGGGACCAGTTCTTTCCTTTGGCGAAGTTTGCGTACAATAATAGTTATCAGTCCAGCATCGAGATGGCTCCATTTGAGGCTTTGTATGGTCGGCAGTGTCGTTCTCCTATCGGGTGGTTTGAGCCTGGCGAGGCTAAGTTATATGGCACGGATCTGGTGAGAGATGCTCTGGAGAAGGTGAAGTTGATTCAGGAGAGACTCCTCTCCGCACAGTCCAGACAGAACAGTTACGCGGATCTGAGGGCGTGTGATGTAGCATTTGTGGAGGGAGATACGGTTCTGCTGAAGGTTTCGCCGATGAAGGGCATCATGAGATTTGGGAAGAAGGGCAAGTTGAGCCCAAGGATTATAGTTCCTTTCGAGGTATTGAGGCGAGTCGGAGAGGTTGCTTATGAGCTAGCATTACCTCCCAGTTTATCCGAAGTTCATCCAGTTTTGCATGTATCCATGCTCTTGAGATATCATGCCGATTTCTCTCACGTGGTTGATTATAGCACTATTCAGCTAGATGAGAAGTTGGGTTTCGAGGAGGAGCCAGTTGCTATTATTGATAGGCAGGACCACCAATTGAGGTCTAAGAGAGTTTTTGCCGTGAAGGTCAAGTGGAGGGAACAACCAGTCGATGAGGCGACTTGGGAGTCCGAGGAGGATATGCGGAGCAAATATCTACAGCTATTCCGCACTTCAGGTACGATTCTAGTCCTGTTCGAGGACGAACATTTGTGTAAGAGGGGGAGAATGTAACGACCCGACCGACCGGTTGTCTTATTCATGTGTGTGCATGAGTATTTGGCATTGTTTCATGGATATTGACTTGTATTAGATAATTGGGGAAAAGAAAGTGTCCAATGTTATTGTTCCAGTATTTTTCTTGGATTTCTGTGCTTTATACGTAATTGCTACTCACTCTCTTACATGTCTACTGCTTTTATTTTATCATTGTTATATCATATTGTTGGACCTTAGTGAGTGTCAAGTCAACTTCTCGTCACTACTTCTTCGAGATTGGACGGGATACTCACTGGGTACATATTTATTTAATATGTACTCATGCTGCACTTCTGTACTTAACTTTACAGGTTCTGAGGCTGGTGCATCTGGTTATCGGACCGGATCTAGATAGTGACCGTAGCGGACTTGACTTCACGGTGAGCTGCTTCCCCTGGCGATCCCCAGCCGCACCATGGAGTTTCATTTACTTTTGTTTCCCGTCTATTCATGCATACAACGGGATTGTATATATTATTATCTTTGTATATTCAGTTAGTATGCCCATGACACTAGTTCCTGGCACACGTAGTAGTTGTTTTGGGATTTTGGGCTGTATATATATGTGCTTGTATTTTGGCTCGCACTTCTTTATAGATACTCTATCTACCACTGAGTTATTACCTTTCGTTATCACGATTTAACTTGTTAAATTCGTAAATGGGTGAATAATTGAATCAAGCAAAGAGAAGCACTTAGTGAAATTTACGTTGGCTTGCCTAACCCCGTCGTTGGGCGCCATTACGACCTGGATTAGGATTCTGGGTCGTGACAAAGAGTGGAAGTTTTAAAAGAGAGACAACATAAAGGAAATTAGGGATAGATTTTAAATCAATGCTGATTTCAGAAAAAACAAAGTTCAGAACATAGAATTGCATTTAGCAAGACAAGCGAGGTTTGTAAAGTACATAGTTTCAAATAGGTTAATTCAGAAAAGAGACCTAATTATACTAGGTGAGCATGCTGACATTTAGGAAAACAATTGTTTAATCAGAGAAGCATTTAGAAGAAGTGTTAAGGCAAATAGTTAGGTTGAACAAGTTCGCAGGGCACATGAATTAAGTAACAATACAAAACTGCAAAGTTAGGATAAGTTAACTAATTTCATGTTGGTAGTACCATAAAGAATGCAAAGTTCAGAACAGGTGCAGGATTAGCAAACAATGTGCATAGACAAGTTAAACATTAAGCTAGTTCTAAGAGGATTCATATTATTAATAAAATGTAACCAATTAATAGTGTCACTAGATGAAATCATAGAATCATATAAAATGGCAGAATTATACTCAGAATTTAAACATGCTAGTCGAGCAACACATATTATGAAAACATGGAGAATGAAATTACAAGGGATTATGGATTACCAACTAGGAACGAAAGCAAGTAAATACACCACAAAAACTAAGTCCAGAATCACTTGGCCTTGGCTTTCAGCCGGCCAAGATTAGAAACAATGAGCACATATTCAGAGTAAAAGAGCTAAGTGTTGTTTAGAGTATTAGAGTTCGAGTCTGTCTAAAGGGGAAAGGGAGAAGGGTTTAAATAGTATTCAATTAGGTAGACAAATAAGGGAAGTAATTAAACACATATAGGTGAGTAAATAAACTAATCACAAAATAAATAATGCAGGGTTCAGTAATTTAAAATGACATTACAACATGTAATCAAGCGAGTAACATAAATAAGGAAAATATATATTAACAATCGATTTCACGGCAAATAATGTAAATAAATAATGAAAACATGGTAGATTGAACAGAATAAGGAAAATATCAGTACCATACGAGAAAGAAAAGAGTAAAAATCTAAATAAAAGATTTCAAACCCTAATTTTAGGTAAACCATAAAATCAGTAGAGAAACAAGGGTAAACTAATCACATACTGCATACAATGAATGTACACAAAAGATTGTTCAAGAAAGAAAATAGGAATCGAACCATGTTTGGTTCAATTACAGATTTGAAACCCTAACTTTAAGTGAACCAAAAATTGATAGAAAATGAAGGCAAAGAATCATACATTTTAATAAAATGAACATAGACAGGGGGTTATTCATGGAATCGAATCATATATGGTTCGATTAAAGAAGATTTGAAACCCTAAATTGGGTAAGTAAATGATTTAACAAAAATAAACAGATTCATGCGAAATAACATTTAAAAATAAGGTTGAACCAATTTTTGGTACGAATCAAAGATCTAAAAACCCTAACCTTAGGGTTAAGTAAGAATCCACAAGGAAATCGAAAAATATTCGTACTTACAAAGGTCAGAATGAACACAGACGGCGCTAGTGTTTGAGAAGGGAGGGGCACAAGATGAGAGAGGGAGTGTATAGAGACAACGGGTAGGTTGAAGTGATTAGGGTTAGGGCGGATAGGGTATAATTAAAGGGGTTGGGGGGATATGAGCTGTTGATCTTTGGAGATCAACGGATGTGGTTTAAAAGGGAATTGGGTCGGGGTTTTAAACGGGTATGGGTCTAGGTTAATGGGTTAAGGTTGTTGGGTATTTGATGTGGGCTGGCGTATTGGGATGGGGGTAATGGGTAGTGTATAGGTCCGAAATTAATTAAGAAAAATTACTAGATTTTAAATACCCAATTAAATCAGTAAAATATTTTATACAAAATAATTAATAAATACAATAATATCATTTGTGAATGAAAATTATTTAAAATAATTACTTTACATTATAACAATATAAAAATTCATCTATGTATAAATAATGTAATCAAGCGTATATATAGCCTATTATTGCAAAATATGCAATTTTAGTCTCAGGATAAAAAATATAATTATAATAAATACATTAAAATATTTAAAGCTTAATATGGATATAGATGATGAAAATTAAATGATAAATCATCATCAAATTTATTTGAGATGCAACTAATAATCATTTATACAATAATAAATTGATAAAAAATCGTTAAAAATTATGGAAAAATACTTGATGATGCTTATGCACTATTTTGAAGTATATATGGATATTTAAAAAATATATGATGGAAAAATTGGGTATCAATAGTAACCATTGATCATTTTATTTGCTTTCTAGGTTAGTTTTCATTTTTTGCATTTATCTATAATATTTTCACAATAACATTTTAAGTGTTTGGCTTCGCATAATACGTGATAATCCTCTTACACGCCTAGTATCCTACATATTATTCTCTGTGGGATTCGACCCCGACTCATAGTTGGGTAAATTATATTATATGAGACCGTGTCGATTTACTTTTTAGTGGTTGATTTGGGCGTCATCAAAATTGGAGCTGTTGCCGTGGAACAATTTGACGTATTTAGGTTGTTTGAGAAGTAAGAGTAAGTGCTTTGTTTAAAGCTTTTGGATATTTGTGTAATTATTTTTTATCTTTGTTTATATTCTTGTTTTTCTTAGTTTTTGAAAAATGGCATCATATAATGAAAATTGGTCGGATGGTAATTATGCATACTTTGATGACCCTTGTCCTTATTGTGGAGGACCACACTCATGGAAAAATTATTTAAATAATCTCGGTGTAACGACCCGGTCGGTCGTTCCGAGTGTCTAACCCCGCTCCCCCTATTTTTGCTTCATTATATGTGGTTCAACTCTATCATGTTGTGTTACGTTGGTTGACTCGCGTTCGGAGTGATTTTTGGAAAAGAATGAGACACTTAGTCTCTTAAGTCTGGTTAGTTAGTTGAAAAGCCGACCAGAAGTTGACTTATAGGTATATGATCTCGAAATATGGTTTTTATGATTCTGATAGTTTTATTAGGTGATTTGGGGCTTAGAATTGTGTTTGAAATATTATTCGGAGGTCCGTGGTATAATTAGGCTTAGATTGGCAAAATAGGATTTTTGGCGATTTTCGGTCGACAAAGAAATATTAGCTATCGGGGTCGGAATAGAATTTTGGAAGTTGGAATATGTTCGTAGTATCGTTTGTGATGTGTGTGCAAATTTTCAAGTCATTCGGACGTAGTTTGGTTGGTTTCGGCATCGTTGGTGAATATCAGAAGTTTAGAAATGCTCAAGCTTGAATTTCGGGTTAATTTGGTGATTTGATGTTGTTTTGAGTGTTCCGAAGGTTCGACTAAGTTTGAATAACGATACGTAAAGTGTTGGTAGGTTTGGTTTAGGTCCAGAGGGCCTCAGATGACCTCGAATGGCTATCGAAGAGTTTGAAAATTAGGAGTTGCAACTGAAGTTGCCGTTACGTTGTTCATGTTCTGTTGATTCACCTGTTCTGCCTTTATTTGGATATTTTGAAATCTTCACATTGCTGTTGAGGTATTAAAGTATCTGGAACTTAGTAACTCGATCGATTCATAGACTTCTGCATTCTATATAGATGTGATCATCGTGACATCATTCGAGGTATGTTGCTTGTTAATTAGATCTATGTTCAATAAATATGTTGACTGCATTATACAGATCCATGTGGTTGCTTTGATTATCGCAGTGAGAGCTGTACGTATGCTTCTAGCGTTCCACCTTATGGTTGTGTGTAGATTTGAATATTAGGCTACATTTTTGTCTCAATTATCTATTATTCCTTGAAGTTTAAACAAAATTCCATGTGTATAATAATGTGAGGAACAATTACGCACAATTGAGATTAAGTTAAGAGTTAAAAAAAAAAGAAACCTAGCAGTCATCTTTTCTTTCTATGTTTCATAGCCGCAACTGCTTCTCCAAGGGAATAACGCAGCCACTATTCCCAGCCATGTCAACCACCCATAAAACAATTTCCATCGATTCGTAGCTCCAAGGTTCCATTACTGTCAAGCCCTAGTTTCCACTTGAGACACCCAAAATGGCCATGAAAACAAGCTGAAACTTCCCCCAAAATCACCATAAAACGTCCAGCCATGGACTCCATCGAAGCATCCAAAAATGTCCTCAACATTACCCCCAACACGTAGCTGAAGTCACCCTTAGATCACAACAAAGAGTAGATGCCGAACAACCCCTAAAAATAGTTGCATAAACATGCGAAAATAGCCTAAAACAGCCACGAAAATATGCTCGAAAATAGTCCAAAAGAACTTTGAAAAGCCAAAACAAACCAGCTCAAAACACTTTAAAAATGCAATTAAAAACCAGCCACGGAATCCAGTTGAATGCAGCCCCAAAACACTCAAACAAGAAACATCACAGAGAATCAGTAGAAAACTTATAACAAACAGCCTTGAAACTAGTCTTTAAACACCCACTCACTCCAGCGAAAATCAGTGTGAGTAATCGAACTCCGTCAAAAGATCCAACAAGTCAGTTTTGTTCAAGGTTCTTCATATAATTACAAATCTGAAATTGCTTCACTCAAGGTTCGGGGCGATTTGGGGATGAGCCGAGGGGGAAGGGCATTGTGGAGTAGAGTTTTGGCTTGATTGAGGTAAGTAACGCTTCTAAACTTGGTTCTGAGGGTTCGAAATCCCGAACAACGTGTTATGTGATTAAATTGGGTGACGCACATGCCATGTGACGGGTGTGCGGGCGTGCACCATGAGACTTGTGACCTGGTTCATTCCATGGCACCTTTTGTTGATTCTTTCTTGTTGATATTATCTCTTCTATCAATATGACTAATGTGAACATGCTAGAAATCATGTTAAACGTTTTATTAAGGCTTCACGTCGATATTGTTGAGACTCGAGTGGTCATTTATTGCTGTCATCTCATGTGTTTGATTGATATTATACTCAGTCATGTCATAACATATCATATCATGGCCCTGTCTCGGTAATTGTTAACTTGCATGTTATATCATTTATTCGGGCCAACTCAAGCATTGTGAGCCCATGTGAGGGAGACTGGAGAGTGATGACTGAGTTAGGTCGAGAGCCTGATATTGAGTGACAGTACGAGATCGGGCTGCACACCGCGGTGAGATATTGATTATGCCTTCCTTGGCTTGTTATAGTGCTTCAACTAAGAGAAGCCTCTCTGGAGTCTTTACACCCCTAGTGAGCGCAATGAAATTTGAGGGATGGATCTTCCTTGGCGTGGATCTTGTCCGAAGTGTTTATATTTAGAGATGGATCTTCTCCATGAGGCTGGATTGGCCTGTTTCCTTGGAACTGAGCGACTTATGTTAGTGATGTGTATTCGTATTCTAGGATGGATTTTCCCTGTGTTGTTGGGCCATATACAATACCGAGTAGTTGTGAGGTGTATCATTATCTGGAGACGGATCTTCTCCATAGGGCTGGATCGGCCTTCCTCAATACTGAGTGACTTATGTCTGACGTGTATATATTATGGGATGGATCTTCCATGGGCCATGCAAGCCATATACAGTACTGAGTGGACGAGTATTTGAGAGTGGTAGCACATTGTGCATTTCATATTGTTGATGCATTGGCATGTAGTGTACATTGAGTTATATATGTTTAACTATTCAGAATTGTACTTGTCCTATCTCCTTGAGTTGTCTAGTTAACTGAAAGCATGCCTCAATTTCTATACATTGGTTACGATACAAATGTGGAGGTTTATTCCGTCACTACCTCTCAGCCCACAACTTGTTACTTACTGAGTCGGTGTACTCACGTTACCCCTTGCACCTTGTGTGCAGATCAAGGTATCTCAAGCCACGATAGTGCTAGTTGATTCTTGTTGTGGTTCATCTTCAGAGTGAGCGAGGTAGTTGCTTGGCGATCGCAGACATGCCTTTCTCCTTCCCTATCTTCCTTTGTGTATTTTCGTTAGTCATTTCTAAGACAAATGTTTTTTCTTGATGTATTTTGGCACATTTCTATAATGGCTCATGACTTAGTGACACCATATTTTGGGATTTCTCATTTTTACTATATTTTTGAGTTGATTTTATCTTTTATTTCTGTCTCGCTGAAGAAAAAGGTTAATATTTAAACATGGTCATGATGGAAAATGATTTGGTTGTTTAGGAGTATAGTCTTGCCTAGTTCTACGATAGGCGCCATCAAGACCGGGTTGGTTTTTGGGTTGTGACAAGTTGGTATCAGAGCCTACGTTACATAGGTATCAGGAGTCATGAGCAGGTTTAGCAGAGTCTTGTGGATCGGTACGGAGACGTCTGTACTTATCTTTGAGAGGCTGCAAAACCCTTGGGAAATATCTCACATTCTTGAATTATTTTCATGCAAATTCATTTATTCGGCCAAAAGCGTAATTCTTTGAATTCCATTCACGTATTCAAATGCACGCGTGAGCGCTCAGTATCAGTTGTGCATCGACGGCTTGTGATTTCCATGTGTGAGGTGCAAAATGTGATATTACCTTGTTGATAATGGGCCAGTCTGGAGGACACAAGCCTGGGCTTTTGTCTATGGCTTGAGTGCTAAGATTTCGATTGTGTGAGCACGTGCATATGGGACTTATATGTCCGTTTGTGTCCTTATTAGTGGGATTTTGTGACTAGATGACTATGTGGTGAGAGTGATTTGATGGTGAGATGTGTTTAGATTGTTTGATTATGACAAATAGAATTGGCTGGGGATGTAGCAAGAACTATTGAGTGTTTGACTTATGTCTTGAGTTGTCATATGGACTCGAGTTGTGAGTGTATTGAATGACCTCTCATGTAGTTTAGTTGTGGAGTGAAGTGGATCTTTCTGTTGTGTTATGAGTTCGTGGTGATGTTTTTTGGGTTGACCGATGCCCCAACATCATTCTTGTATTTGATTAACAGTGTATTCCAGCTGTATTTGTACTCTTTCGTTATTGCACTCATTGATGGCATCTCGGTGTACTCACGCAGCCAGGAGGAGCATACTCAGTATCTGAGGATGGTGTTATAGGGATTGAGGGAGGAGGAGCTATATGCAAAGTTCTTCAAGTGTGAATTTTGGCTCAGTTCGGTAGCATTCTTGGGGCACGTGGTGCCTAGTGAGGGTATTCAGGTGGTTAGACTGCTTTGACCCCAACTCCAGTGTTAGTTTTGCAGTCAACTTCAGGTTCTTATACTGTGTATCTTGATGCCACGAGGATAGGCATTGGTTGTGTTTTAATGCAGGAAGATAAAGTGATTGCGTAATAGCTATGATTTTTGGACGGGTATAAAGAGATATCAGTTTGAGGCTAAGTAGGCGGGGTTATCTCATGCGAGATGTCCTGAGGTTGTGTGATCCTCATGTTGTATGTAGAAAGTCCTCTGTTACCAGTAAATGATATATGTTGCTGTTTGAGTTTATATCACTTGTGGAAGTTGGCACGGCTATTTCAATGGTGACTGCGAGATTTGCTAATGATTTGAGATATTAGGTGGCTTGTGTTATATGATCTTATGAAGGACTCATGTCACGACCCAAATCCTAATTCAGGTCGCGATGGCGCCCAACAACGGGGTTAGGTAAGCCGATATTACTTTCACTAAGCGATACCCTTCCCATTCGATCAAACAAGTCAATGGTTACCAGTTTATAACAACTAACATGATACTAGCCTTGAGTGAAGGTAAAATCTTAGAAGATACAAGGCCGAAATAAAACATACACATAGACATACATCCCAAAACCCCAAAAAAATATATATATCGCGTGTGTGCCAGGAACTAGTGTCACGAGAAAATACTGAATATACAATGACTACCACATATATATATACAGGGTCTCAGTCTGAATGAAATAGACAGAGAGCATAACAAAAGAAACTCCAGGGTGCTGCTAGGAAGTCGCCAGGAAAGCAGCTCACCGTGAAGTATGACCATGCTATCAATATCTGGCACCGGCCTGAAAATCAGATAGACTAGCCTCCGGACCTGTACAGTCAAGTACAGAAAAGGAAAGAAAGTTAGCATGAGTGCATATATATAAATATGTACCCAGTGAGTATCCCGTCTAATCTCAAAGAAGTAGTGACGAGAGGTCGACTCGATACTCACTAAGGTCAAAAAATCGTAAAGTAAGCAGGATGTAAAGAAAAATGTAGGCAAGTAAAACAAATAATCAATCTCAAATCAAATAAGTTTGGTATCCGCCGTGGCGTACGGCCTGATCCCATATGGTACTTACTTACATCGCTTCGCCGTGGCGTACGGCCCGATCCTACCGTGGTAGTCTCAATCTCGCCGTGGCGTACGGCCCAATCCCACCCAGGTAGTCTCAATCTTGTCGTGGCGTACGGCTCGATCCCACCCTGGTAGTCTCAATCTCGCCGTAGCATACGACCCGATCCCACCCTGGTAGTCTCAATCTCGCCGTGGCGTACGGCCCGATCCCACCCTGGTAGTCTCAATCTCGCTGTGGCGTACGGCCCGATCCCATAATATAATCAATCTTCACTCTGCCGTGGCGTACGGCCCGATCCCACAATATAATCAATCATCACTCTGTCGTGGCGTACGGACCGATCCCACAATATAATCAATCATCACTCTGCCATGGCGTAAGGCCCGATCCCATCCCGTGATTCACTTATCACACTTAAATCAAGCCAGGTATCACAACGTTCAAAGACAACAATACCAATCACACAAGTATACAAGTCATATCTATGCTACAACAGGGAAAAACAATGAACATGATGTGTCCTAACTACCCGGACGAAGCAGTAATAGCCACTACGTACGGACTCTCGTCACTCGGTGTGTACGTATCCCCCCAAATAAGATCACATAGCAAACAAGGTTACCTAGAGGGACAATTTCCCTCTTACGAGATTAGAAAGGAGACTCACCTCGATAAACGCACTCCTCGGACCAAGGACCAGATCAAAAGATGTGCCCGAAATTCCAAAACTACTCTTGACGGCTCACAACTAGCCAAACATAGCATAATTGAGTCAATTCATGCTCCAGGAATAAGAATTAACAAGAAATTCCAAAATATAGCATTCTTGAAGGTTTTTGAAATTTCGACCCCGAGGCCCACGCGCTCGGATTTTGAAAATTCTCGAAGGAGTGAATTACCCGAAGCCTAAGGATCGTAATTACCTAATTTTTTTTAGGAATTCATTGCTAAAAAAGGGATAATTCACTAATTATCAAAGCCCTAGAAATTCCTACGAAATTTCATGATTTTGATATTTTTAAGAACAAAGTTAGATGAATTCCATGAAAAATTGATAATTTAGAGAAAAAGTCACTCACCTTAGATGATAGTGGATTTGGACAACCTTCCCCCAGCTCTAAGGTGCTTCAATGGAGTTTGGAAATTGGAAAATTAGGAAGAAAGCCCGTAATTGGGCATTTAAAGGCTGCCCAGGAAAACCTTCAGTGCGATCGCGACATCAGGCTTGCGATCACGGAGAACAAATGACCCTGGCCCCCAGGAAGCACTATGCGATCGCATAGATGGGGCCTACGATCGCAGAGGGTAGGGAGGTGGGCATATGCGATCGCAAGAGTGAGGTCTGCGACAGCAGAGAGGAACAGGCAGTAGGGGGGGGGGTAGGTAGGTGACTTGTGCGATCGCAGAGGTGAGTCTGCGTTCACAGAGAGTTTGGAAGTGGACCTTATGAGATCGCGGAGGGATGCCTGCGATCGCAGAGAACATTGGATTGCCCAGCATAATTACCTCTCTGCGCTCGCATCCCTGCTTCTGCGATCGCAGAGAAGGAAACCAGACAGAAATATTTCTGGTTTTTCTAACTTAGCTCCCGGGGGTCTAAAACACCCCCGAGCCCCACGGGACCCTGTCCAAAAGCACCGGCAAGTCTGTATTCATGATACGGACTCGCTCGAACTTCCGGAACATGAAAAACAACAACGAAACTCAAAATGCAACCCCAAAACCAAATTAATCAAAATTAAGAACTTTGAAATTCTAGAATTCATAACATTACACTGAACGGGTCTATACTACTCGAAATGAACCCAAAGTTTGCAGAAAAGTCATAAATGACTCTACGGAACTCTTGCCGGTCCCGAAATTCCATTCTGACCCCGATAGCATGAAGTCCCGTTCCAGGCCAAATTCTAAACTTATGGAAATCCTAATTTCCATTTCGGGTGCCGAAACGCTCCCGAGTCATCAGAAACCTGAGTAGAACATACGCCCAAGTCCAAAATCATAATACGTATCTACTGGAGCTGTCAGAACTCGATTCCGAGGTCGTTTGCTCAAAATGTTGACCGATGTCAAACTTGGCTAAATAGGCCAACCTTAAGGAACCAAGTGTTCCTAAACCATCTAATTCATTCCCAAATCCCGAACCACCCGCTCCTGCGAGTCATAAAGCACAAATAGACGCTATGGAAGGTTTCATTTAAGGAAACGGGATCTTAATACGCAAAATTACTGGCTGGTCATTACAACTCAGTTGAATCTCACTATGGTATTGTGGCAGTGATAGAGTATAGGCAGTATGAGTTATTGTTTGTCTTGATCTATAGCTTGGAGCCAAGTGGGGGAGCCTGCTAATGGTAAGTTGGTTGCACGATTATCTGGTGTATTGGTTTCAGTTCGAGGCATACTGGTGAATCTGTTATAGCCTGTAGAGGTGGAGTTTGAGAATGACTCGAGTAATGGAAATTTTTGGATACAAGTTGTAATATACTCTATGGGTAATTGGGTTTTATTGAAAGTTTGAGTTGTATTTGTAAAGGGTGTAGTGTGTGCGGAGTAGGAATTTTCTTGGTTGCTTCAAAGTGTGGGTTACTTCCTAGTATGTTTGTGTGCAAATGGGGTCAGTTCATTTGATTTGTTTGATCGGTTTAATTGAGATTTGTGTAGAGTGGATGACTCTCGAGAATGGTTCTGATGGATTCAAGGTTATACGTAACAATTGGCAATCTTCACGATGTGTATTTGGCTAGAACTGAGATTTACGTTGGAGGGTGTCAAGACTTGTGGCATTTCTACATTTTCATGGATTCTACATAACAGTATCAGGAAAGTGAAGCTAATGGTCGTAGATTCGCAGGGAGTCCCTTCAGGTGTAACGACCCGACTGGTCATTTTGAGAATTTAAGCTTCGTTCGGTGGCGTAAGTTCTTGAACAACATCACATTGTTTATATCGACCTGCGTGCATGGTTGGATTCAGTTACCGGATAATCCGGAGTCGAATTGGAAGGAAAATTTCAATTTTTGAGGCTTAAGTGATGGAAGTTGATCAAAGGTTTGACTTTTGTGTAAAATACCTCGGAATGAGTTTTGGTTAATGTCAACAGCCTCGTATGGCGATTTCGGAGTTAGGCGCGCATTCGAAATTGGTTTTTTGAGGTCCGTAGAGTAATTTCAGGTAATTCGGCGAAAGTTAGAATTTCGGCGATTTCGGCCGATAGGTGAAATTTTGATATCGGGCTCGGAATGTAATTTCGAGAGTGGTTTAGGTCTGTTGTGCTATTTTTGACTTGTATGCAAAATTTGGCGTCATTCCGGGTTGAATTCAATGATTTCGGCACAAGTTTTGATATTTGAAGATTTGAAAATTCACAAGTTTGATTTTTGGTTTGATTCGTAGTTTTGGTGTTGTTTTATGTGATTTGAAACCTCGAGCGACTCTGTGGTAGGTTATATTACTTGTTTGTGTTTTTGGACGGGGTCTCGGGGGCCTCGGGTGTGTTTCAGATAGGCTCCGGGTCAATTTTTTCTATTCTTCGCTGCTGATTCTCTCTTCTGGTTTTTCTTCTATGTGATCGCATAGGCATAGACGCGATCACATAGTGTTCTGTGACCCGCCCAATTTTTACTTTATGCGATCGCATCATTCCATACTCGATCACATAGCACATTTTTTGGTTAGTAAACATTTTCCTTGTCACGACCCAAAATTTAATAAGGTCGTGATGGTGCCGGACACCACTGTCAGGCAAGCCAATCATCTAGTAGTTGGATAAATTTCCTGTTTTTAACACTTTCGAAATCGTTACTTTTCACTTTAATACATAGTAATTAGGTAGAAATCCATTTAAGTGAAAGCAATAGTCTATTTTTCCAATTTAATGAAAATACAGCCCGAATACATATCACAGAACCCCGTGACACAAGTGCATGATCGAACTTCAAAGAATTTGTACAAATGCTACAAAGCTTGTCCGAAATACAAGTTGGACAAGGGATTTAAAATGAACCAAATACAATACATAAAGGAAGACTCCGCCGGCTGCGGATCGCCTCCGGATGATGCAGCTCACCTAAGTCTCCAAACCAGCCTCCTCGCTATGAAAGTACTTGTGCAATAAAATGCACAACAAGTATAGCATGAGTACGAAAACAATGTGTACTCACTTGCTATAAGTCGGTTAAATATAATCAAGTGAGGTTCTAAGCATGAGTATCATTTAAGATCAAATAATAATCAGGGATAAGAAACATCAAACTTATTTCACCTTTCACACGTCAATTCTTCTTCATTTAAACTGGCAATTCAACTTTTCCTTAGGCCAATAAACATGTATAAATCACAGAAAATGTGCAGTATTTATCATGCGCAAACAAAATGCCGAGGGTCGAACGGCGCAAACCAAAAGATTCTGAATCTTTCAAAGCCTAACTCTGGTCCAACATGGGCAACTTTTGCACACATTCATCAAATCCCACGGGAAATCACCATTTTACTCCTTTCCCATTAGCTGTACTAACTTGCCAATACGCCGACAATCTGCAACCCCGTGAGAACACAATCCTACAACCCAACTGCAGGTCGTGGGAGTCCCCCACTTAGCCCGAAGCTACTCTTGCACCACTCTAGACCCTGTTGAGATCCTTTCTCCTTTGTTAACATAGTCTTGCTCAACCAAACCGTCAAATTCTTCTAAATTCTCCTATAGGCACTTCCTAAACACTCAAATTCTCTAGCATCATTCACATATTTCCCCCCCTGCCGAATATCCACTAGGATTCTTCGCAGAAACTTGCAAACTAAAAAACCGCTGACCTACTCACGGAAGATAACCCACCTGTGGAAATCAGCAACTGACACCTTCCAACGACGCTGAAATGCACACTCTCTGCAACATCAATACCCCATCCTAAGCCTGCTCTCATTCACCCACTTTGACCGTCCGTCCGCTCCTCATGGACATCTACTAAATGCGCCACAACATCTTTAAATTCATTGCCACATTGCATCCTTCTTCTTCCCTAACAACTCCCCCCTGTTGCATCAACCTCCCGCCGAATAACACACATTTCAGCTTAAGCTCAAGGACCCACTCACCGTTCCCTAAACTCTCAAATCACTCCAAACGTTTCCTCAAGATAGGAAACTATTTTACCACTAAACGCATAGGCTGCACTGCCACTCTCCCACTTAGTTAAACTCATTCCTGTAAGCAACTACCCGACTTCCGTCCCTTATGCCTGGCATTTTGAGATTTAGCCGCTAACTGACACTTCCCACATGTCTTTCTTCATCGCATGCTTCTCAATTGCGGCCTCAATTTAATATCATTCTCTGTAGCTCTTGATCCAGCAAATCACCACGACTTCAAACTCTCCGAAGATCATCTTTCTTGAGTTGTCTTCATTAGAAGTAACTATTCAATTCTGAACCACTACACACCACGATTTCTGACAATCGCTTCTTCAACACTGCTTCACAACACTCTAATCCAATGCAACCGAAGACCTATAACACCGAAAAACTTAACACATTCTGCTCGATCAAACAATGATACTACAACACAGGTGAATACTCCACCTCACTTGAAAACACCAAGCCTTACCACTTTATCAACCTAAATCGGACCATTCATAATTCAAATGTCTTTCCTCTGTTGGAACTAAAATACTGAAATCTCGAAATCACACTCTGAGAAGACCTCCCTTCAAACCATCCATTACCCCGACATATGGGCAAGTATTTTACCATCATAACAACGCCTCGCGATAACCAATTGTAAGCATCATGACAACCTGAGCATAACTCCCAAGCTCTCAGGAACACATCTACTGAGTTGAAACAACATAATATCCTTCTGCAGGGCGACAACAACATCCCAATCAACTGGTACGGAAAACATCACGCACCATATCTGTAGCACTATTACAATCCCTCAAACTCCTGATTCGTAACAAGCGCTTCGTGACGCGTAAGATTGAGTAGGAAGAAACATAGGCATAAGCCTTAAAGGAATCAAATCGCACGACGAGGAATCAAGAAGGGAAGTACTCCTAACAGCCCTGTAGCCTCTCGAAGATAAGTACAGACATCTCTGTACCGATCTGCAAGACTCTACTAGACTTGCTCATGACTTGTGAGACCTAAAGGAACTTAGCGCTCTAATACCATGTTGTCACGACCCAAAATCTATTAAGGTCATGATGGCGCCGGACAGCACTGTCAGGCAAGCCAATCATCTAGTAGTTGAGTTAATTTCCTATTTTTAACACATTTGAAATCGTTACTTTTCACTTTAATACATAGTAATTAGGTAGAAATAAGTAAAAACAACAGTCTATTTTTCATTTTAATGCAAATACAGCCCGAGTACGTATCCCAGAACCCGGTGACACAGGTGCGTGAGCGAACTTCTAAGAATTTGTACATATGCTACAAAGCTTGTCCGAAATACAAGTTGGATAAGGGCTTTAAAATGAAATAAATATAATACATAAAGGAAGACTCTGCCGACTGCGGATCGCCTTCGGATGATGCAGCTCGCCTAAGTCTCCAACCCAGCCTCCTCGCTATAAAAGTACATGTGCAACAAAATGCACAGCAAGTGTAGCATGATTACGAAAACAACGTGTACTCAGTAAGTATCCCGCCTAACCTCAAAGATGTAGTGACGAGAGGTCGAATTAGAAACTTTCTACAAGTCGGTTAAATATAATCAAGTGAGGTGCTAAGCATGAGTATCACATAAGATCAAATAATAATCAGGAATAAGAAACATCAAACCTATTTCACCTTTCACACATCAATTCTTCTTCATTTAAACTAGCAATTCAACTTTTCCTTAGGCTGATAAACATGTATAAATCATAGGAAATACGCAGTATTTCTCATGCGCAAACAAAATGTCGAGGGTCGAACGGTTGCAGAGCAACAATAATAAACTGTGCACTGCCGAGGGTCGAACGGCTCGAACCATAGATGCATCTATTTTCTCCGCTCGCGAATCGATCAGCGACGCGGTCAACATAAAATAATACGGCTAACCTTCTCGCGAATAATACCTGCGACTCAGGTGCTCATATATACACGTATTCACATAATAAATCCACATTTTATCAAGAAACAACTTCTCAAGAAAATGTTAAAAATTCTCTTTAGGTAAACCTGAAGATAGTATTTAAATCATGTTTGAAATTCTTTTCCAAGTTCAATAATATTCAATAATAAAACCTTAACAGGAACACAATTATTCACAGAGGAATCAATTCTCTTTGTAAATGATTAAGAAAGGTACACTCTAGCCTTCTTAGGAAATAAATTACCAATTCCATAGCATTATCAATCTAATTTTATTGGCAGGATCACATGTACAACAAGTAAGGCATGCTAGTGGGTCCTAGACTACCCAGACATAAGCATATTAGTAGCTACGCACGGACTCCCCTCACCTCGTGCATACGTAGCCCCCGAAAATATAACATATATTCATTTATTTCACCTATGGGGACAATTCCCCCTCACAAAGTTAGAAAGGAGACTTACCTCACTCCGAAATTCCATAACCGGCTTCCAAGCCCTTCCGATGACTCCAATAGATGCACAACGCCCCGAAACTACCAAATAATGGGCAAAGCAATGAAAATTCACTAGAATACTTGTAACAAATTCAACTTATATAATTTCCAAACTTCGCTCAATGAATTTACCAAAATACCCTCGGGCCCACATGCCCGGATTCCAAAATTGCTCGAAGATAAACTCTACCCATAGCTTTAGTAGTTCAAATATACAATTTACTCAAGTATTCATGCTCAATTCGTGGAAAAAATCCAAATTCCAAATTTCTAGGTTTTCTTCAAAATTCTCAATTTCCCCACAATTTCTCATGTTCAATCCATGCATAAACCTTGTATTTAACTTTAAAACGTGAAGAAATTACTTGCCTTATGATCCTTGACGAAAATCTCTCCTTGAAGCTCCTCAAACTCGCCCATACCAAATGAAAATTGAATAATAAATGTCCAAATTCCCGTTAAAAAACATTCTTCCGAGGCTGATATCCGCACCTACGACCAACCTCTCGCACCTGCAATTCGGCAGGTGCGTCCAAAAACCCTCACCTGCGGCCTCCTTAGCCCCCAGCCAAAACACGCAGATGCGCCCCACTGTCCGCATATGTGCCTTCGCAGGTGCGAAAATTACATTGCACCTGTGCTCCCAGCCAAGCCACCAAAATCTCGCACCTGCGGCCAAAGCCTCGCAGGTGCGGTCACACCAGATGACAGCAAACTTCAGCTTTCTTAAACTTCAAATATTGATCCGTTAATCACCCGGAATCCACCAGAGGCCCCTGGGACCCCGTCCAATAACACCAACCAGTCCCAAAACATGACACGGACTTGCTCGAGGCCTCAAATCACATTAAACAACAGCAAAACGATGAATCGCTCTCCAATACAAATCATTAAGAACTTAGAATTTCAAACTTCTACATCTGACGCCGAAACCCGTCAAATCACATCCGATTGACCCTAAATTTTGCACACAAGTCATATTCGACATTACGGACCTGCTCCAACTTCCGAAATCGCATTCTGACCCCGATATCAACATTTCCAATTCCGGTCGGATTCTTCAAAAACCTTCAAATTTCTATCTTTAGCCAAATGACTTCAAACTGACCTCCGGACATCCGAATTCACTTCCGATCGCGCTCCCAACTCCAGAATCACCATACAAAGCTATTCCCAGACTCGGAATCCCAAACGTACATCAATATCTCTGAAATGTGCTTCAAGCCAAACTTAAGAAATTCCTTCAAAATTGCTGACTTCCACAATATATGCCAAAACGCTCCCGGGTTATCCAAAACCCGATCCGGACATACGCCCAAGTGCGAAATCATTATACGGTCATGCTGGAACCTTCAGATCCTGATTCCGAGGTCGGTTACTCCAAATCCCAGTCTTAGCCGTTTCTTCAAACTTATGGCTTCCGAAATGAGAATTTCCTTTCAATTTAACTCTGAACTTCCCGAATTTCTACTCCGACCATACGCACAAGTCATAATACCTGAAATGAAGCTGTTCATGACTTCCAACCACTGAACGACGCGCTAAAGATCAAAACGACCGGTCGGGTCGTTACATTCCTTCTACGCGATCGTATCATTCCACATGCGATCACATAGCACATTTTTGGCCAGTAAATAATTTCCTTCTATGCGATTGCATCAGTCCTTACGCGATCGCATAGACCATTTTTTGTTAGTGAATATTTTCATTCAATGCGATCGCATAGAGTCCTTACGCGATTGCATAGCACATTTTAGGTCAATAATTATTTTCCTCTACGCAATCAGACTTAAACTCTCGCGATCACAATGCTTAAAAATCTGGGCAGACAGATTATATTACAAAATCGAGGGCTAGGCTATTTTTATCATATTTTGACTTCAAGAGCTCAGTTCTTGGCAGATTTTGATGGGGTTTCTACACAAATCGAATGTGTAAGTGTTCTTCAACTAGAATTGAATATATTCCAAGATTTTATCTTCATTTTCATCATTTAATTTGTGTTTTGAGTTGAGGAAAATGTTGGTAATGGAAGTAAATTTCTAAAATGAAAAATTGTGATTTGAGGGACCAGATGGTATCGGAATTTGATAAATTTTGTATGGTTGGAATCGTATTATAATGGGTATTCAGTTTTTGTAAATTTTGACGGGGTCCAAGGTGCGGGCCTGGTGGTCGACTTTTGGGTTGATTTTTATATTTTTGTATATATTGAAACTTTATTATTCAGAATAATTCCTTATATGTTTATGTGTGTTTTGGAGTTGTTATAGTTGGATTTGAGCCGTCCGGAGGTCTTTTCACCCGAGGAGTCCATTATTGAGTACTAGGCTATCGTCTTTGAGGTAAATATCTTGCCTAACCTTGTGCGGGGGAATTACCCCTTATGATTTGAGTCTTCTATGTTGATTGTAGCCCGTGTACGCGAGGTGACGAGTGCGTACTCAGACTTATTTGTAAATAGGTTGGCCGATTAGGGTTCTAAGGTCCTTATACGCTTGTGTATGAAGTTGTAATTGCTATGAATGCGTTCTTGATTGCGAATTTCATCCTTTCCTGCTTAAATTAGAATTACTTGCTTTTAGTTTTTCCCTAGTTGATTATTTGATCTTTATTGACTTAGCTGAAGATTTTACCTCTTCTATCACTATGTTATAATTTCTTCATAAATTGCCTACTTAGCTAGAATTTGTATCATCCCGCCCTATAATTGTTTAGCAGTAATTGGAATATCTATACGTTGTTGTCAAGCATACCCGTGAGTCGTATATTGTGATTTCTAAGATTGTCCCTTAAGTGCTACTTAGGTTTAGTTTGATAATCATCCATGTTGATGGTATTTCCTTGATGTTGCCTATTACTGAGCATTGGACAAACTGAGTTTTATTCTGTGAAGCGAATTGTTTAGGCGAGATTGGTTATAGATGTTTCCCTTGACGGGATGATCGTTTCTCTTATTGTTGACTTGAATATTGTGAATCGTTGCTATATTTGTTTTGTTTTCCCCTCGTTATATTGTTTCACTTGTCCTTGGCTTTCCCTTCAATGGTTACTTCTTATAAGTGAGTATTACCATTCTTGTGATTTAAGTTCTTGTATTGAATTGCTCGTCGCACTTTGTATTTCTGCCTTACTTGATGTTGTGCTCATTGTGACAATGTACGATGTTTCTACCATGTTCTAGTTGCTCTCTCTTTTGGCTGCAATGCATATTAAAATTAGGACTACGGATGTATTCCGGGAGCTTTTCCATGTACTACAATGCATATTTAAATTGGGACTACAGACGTATTCCGGGAGCTTTCCCCTGCACTTCATTGCATATTTAATTTGGGACTACGTACGTATCCCGGGAGCTTTCTGTCACGACCAAAAATCTATGGGTTGTGATGGCGCCGGACACACTGTCAGGCAAGCCAGTTCCTGAACCAGTTCAAACAATTTCCTGCTTAACACGTTCAAAATCATGTCTTTTTCTGCATCTATAATAAAATTATAAAGCAAATGCTCGTAAACTAAATACGACGGAAAATCAACTTAATGCAGTACAAGAAATACCAACACTTTCCAGAACCCGGTGACACAAGTACATGAGCAATTTCTAAGAATTTATACAATTATACAACTCTTGTCCGATAATTTAAATTGGATAAAGGTAATAAAGACAAAAGCGTAGATACATAGAAAGGAGAATCTGCCAGCTGCGGAACGCCACCGAAAAAATGCAACCTGAGTAAGTCTCTGAATCGATCACTGCACTATGCGGGTACCTGTGCAACAAAATGCACAGAATGTGTAGCATGAGTACATATACATATATGTACCCAGTGAGTATCCTGTCTAATCTCGAAGAAGTAGTGACGAGAGGTCGACTCGATACTCACTAAGGTCCAACAATAATAGAAATAAACAGGATATAAGGAACGCAATAAACATGTAAATAGTGCACCACAATTGTGAAGAGAATACTGAGTTCCCAAGTAAATATTGAAAGCAGTAACAACTCACCTGTCTCCTTTCCCCAAACATCTGTCAAATCATAAATCAGGAAAACAAAAGTACCAAACAGTCATGCGCACACAAGAGTAGGACAACCGGCTAGAGCCAGGAGGAAGAATAGCTATGCACTGCCGAGGATCGACCGGCCCGTACCATGAGTGTATGCTTATAATGTAATCATATCAAGAAGATATATGCACTGCCGGGGATCGACCGGCCCGTACAATGAGTGCATGCTTATAATGTAATCATATCAAGAAGAGCTATGCAGTGCCGAGGATCGATCGGCCCGTACCATGAGTGCATGCTTACCAATATTATCGAAGGAATGAATTACCCGAAGCCTAAGGATCATAATTACATAATTTATTTAGGAATTCATGGCTAAGAAGGAATAATTCACTAATTATCAAAGCCCTAGAATTTTCTACCCAATCCATGATTTGATATTTTAATAGGTAACCTAGTTGGAATTCCATAATTAATCCATGAATTTAGAGAGGAAATTACACTAACCTTGAGGAACTTGACCTTGGACAGCTTTTCCCTAGCCTTGAGGAGCTTTAATGGAGGTTGGGTATTGAAAATGAAGAAGAAAACCCGTAATTGGGCAATTAAATACTACCCAGGAAAGGCTTAACTGCGATCACAACACTAGGCCTGCGATCGTGAAGGGCAACTGTACTGACCTCTGCAATCACATCAGAGGTCCTGCGATCGCGAAGACCATCTGGTCCGACCTCTGCGATTGCGGCAGAGGTCCTGCGATCGCGATGAACAATTTCACCCGGCCCAGCTGCGACTAAATGTGATCGCGTGAAAGGGCTGCGATCGCGAAGCTTGGGTCCCGGACCTAAACGATCGCAAGGGGAAGGTTGCGATCGCAGAGAAAAATCAGCAGCCCAGCAAAACCCTTCTCCGTGATCGCAACCCACCTTCTGCCATCGCAGAGAATGAAACCAGATAGAGAAATTTCTGGTTTTTCCAACTTAGCTCCCAGGGTATAAAACAGCCCCGAGCCCCTCGGGATCCCATCCAAAATCACCGGCAAGTCTGTATTCATGATACGGACTCGCTCGAACTTCTGGAACATGAAAAGCAACAACGGAACTCAAAATTCAAACCCAAAACAAAATAATTCAAACTTAAGAACTTAAGAATTCTAGAATTCGCTTCATTGCGCCGAACGGGTCTATACTACTCGAAATGACCCCAAATTTTGCAGACAAGCCATAAATGACTATACGGAACCATTGCCGGTCCCGAAATTCCATTCGGAACCCGATAGCATGAAGTCCCGTTCCAGGCTGTTTACTCAAAATTCTAGTCTTACTCAATTTCTTCATTTTAAGGCTTCCGAATGAAAATTTTCCTTTCAATTTAACTCTGAACCTCCTGAATTACAACTCTGACCATACACACAAGTCACAATACCCGAAATGGAAATGTTCAAGACTCCCAACTGCTGAACGACGAGCTAGATCTTAAAACGACCTGTTGGGTCGTTACATTCTCCCCACTTAAACAGACGTTCGTCCTCGAACGTGCCAAGAACTGCCCCAGAATTATCTAAAATCACTATTTAACATCTCGTGCACCTGCCCGTGCTGCCACAACCTAGTTGATCACATTAGCTTGATAAAATTTTAAGATATTCCCGTTTATCCATATAATAAAATCAGAACCTAGTTCCAACACTCGAAATTCTCTGCCATGCATGTTTCTAATATGTGAACACCGCATCAACTACCACACGAGGCACTAGAACACGACTGCGTATCTTTGTTGAATCAGCACCATACACCGCATAATTCATCATCTGAGCACAATGGCGCTCCCTGAACCTTAATAGCTAGAATTCTACGAATTTGATGCTCTCAAAGAGCCTTATAAGATACACACATACATTCTGCTATAATGCTGACGATACCACCACAACGGAGGAAATGTGTAGAAATTCCTAACCAACTGCAGAGTTAGCTTCAAAACATTGAAATCCTTTCTGCTGACTAAGATCATGATCTCATTACAACCAATAATTGTTATTTCCTTGTAATATACTTGCATAGTCTTGTCACACCGATCCTAGATTTATAAATTTCGTCTCACCCATTATGAACTACTCAGACAACCAATCACCCCAAACACGGTCATTAGCCTCACATGATGCCACAATGCGCCAATAGGCCACAATTTCAAACAAGGCACATAAGGAAATGACCCCGGAAGGGACTTCAACTAATATGAACTTTCCGCAGAGAATTATGAAGTAAAACACAAGAAAAAAATTACAGGAGCCTTGCGCCACATCTCACTGTTGCGGCGTGCAACCCGATCCAAATAACATACCCGTGGCGGCGTGCCATCTGATCCCATCATAAGATTTACACAAGGAAATATATACACGGAGCCGAATTGCTCACTATTACTAATTACTGAATACTAGTCACAAGCACGCTAAGTGTAGAACACCATTCTAGGGAGACTGATAGGGCTATCTGCTACAAACTTAAGCATAACTGAGGTGCGATATATAACGTGAATCTCAAGAGCCACATTTCTCACACAACCACATCACTACGCGGAATCTCAACACATAAGAAATTATCAAACCATTTCACAACTCGCATGGCACAATCACAATATCACATGAATTTGACAAAAACGGGACAACACCTGATATCCTAATACCCCTCCTTGAGAACACTACTAGAAATACATGATTTTCCCATAGCGATATCAGTGGGAAACCGGTGGAAAAATCATGTTTTCCCACCGCGTTCCCATTGAAACAGATCACTAGGAAAACGCTTGGTGGGAAATATCTTCCCAGAGAAGAGGTGGGAACTTTCCCACGGATTTCCCAGCGAAGTATTAATAGGAAAATTAATGAAGTTTCCCACCAATAATTAGTGGGAAATATTATTAGTAATTTTTATTAATTTTAATACATTTAGCCAGGGAAGTTGTGGGAAAAATGCATGGGATCTAAAAATAAATTATGATCTTTCCCACTACTAACCGTGGGAAATGTGCAAATTCTGGAAAATAAATTATGAACTTTCCCATCGATATTAGTGGCAGAAATGCAAAGTTTGAAAAAAAGGTATGAAATTTCCCACCGATATCAGTGGGAATATGCAAGTTCGGTAACTAAAGTGACAAACCTTCCCACAGATTCAGTGGGAAATCTGGAAATATTTTTTGTGCATAATGCTGCTTTTTATAGTGCACCACCTGCCAAACCAAAAAATACAACCACCAACAACCTAAATACAATTAAACATTCACATAAATTTAGCATCTTCCGATCTATTTCATTATAAACCAAACAAAATTGAAAATACTAGAAACCAATAATGCAACTAAACATTCAAATAAGAAATTCAGCATTCAATCTTATCCAATTGATACATAATATTCAACATCCTAGTCCCACTCAAAATCAAATTAAAAAGAAACTACTTCTTAGTCTTGTTAGAGCGCGGTGGAGAACGTGGTAGAGATGCTATGAGGGAGTTTCGCTGGGCCTTGAGGCTTTCAACGTCACTGGTGACACGTGTAAATACAGCATCCTTTCGCCTCATTTCTTCCTCCCTCCGCCTCCTCCCTTCCTCCCTCCGCCTATCTTTTTCCTCCCTTCGCTTTGCCTCCTCCTCCCGCGCAGCCCTTTCCTGTGCATACAACTCAGTGATCTCTGTTGTTCTTCTATTCAATAGCTCAAAATCATCCTGATTAATCGACGACCTTGAGGAAGATGAGCCACCATAAGACCGATGACTAGAACTAAACTCTGATCCAAGGCCGTACACTCTTCCCTTATGTACGCCACCAGCCGCCTTAATCCACAAGTCCATATAATTCTCCTGGGAAGGTTTGATTGGCTTTCCTTGATCATCAGTTGGTTGGCTTTGAATGAACTCCTCCAAGTATTGTTTGAAAGTATTCTGCCAAAAAGTTACAACTATTATATGAACAAATTTAATTAACGAAAAATATTAAAAAGTAACTTGAAATCTTACATATGTTGTCTCGGCTCGTGGCTCGATCCAAGTTGTCTTTGTTCCATTCTTTAGCTTCTTCATATGTGTATACTCAAATACCTCATCTTGAGTAGCTGGTCTTTTTAAAGAGTTTTCCTGTTAAATACATTATCAGTTACAACTTGGGAGTGGGAAGCAAGTGGTAAGAAAAGATCTCAACTACCAGATGATGTGAAAACCAAACCTGAAGGACCATACTGGGATTTCATGAAGAGAATTAAAGAATCAGAACCTCGGAGCTATGCCATGATTCATGAAACTATCTATGATCTAGAGCCTAGTTATGCTAAGCTTTATCAAAAAATAAAAGGTAAAAAACCATGGCTTATTGGTCCTTTGTTTCATTTTTCAAAGAGAGAAGAGGCAATTAGCAAGTCAAGAAACACTGCAGTTCAAGAGCGACACAACAACTTAAGTTGGCATGTTCCTGAGCATGTAATTCTGCTTAATAAGAATGGTTCAACTCCTGGATTTGCCACTTCTATTGAACCACCGGATGTGGCTTGGTATAATACTTGTCATTTTAATAAGAGTAGTCATAGTACTATTAGTGTCATTTTAATCAGAGTAACCAGTTAAATTGTACTCATAGTACTATTAGTGTCAATTATATGCATATGTAAAATAAACCCGTTGGTTTATACTGTCAGTATATATAATTATCTACATATGTAAAATGATTTTCCACCAACGGAAAGAACCATAAGCCAAGATCATAGCAACATATAAAGGAAAAAATGCAACAAGATTTCTGTGCAAGGTCTCAGAATCTGTTTGCTATTCTACTTATGTTCTCACTTGAGCATTTAAGACAGTAAACTTTAGAGCCTCTTGACTTTTTCTTCTCCTTTGCTTTTACTTCAAAAAAAATTATAAACCAAAGAAGAAGAAGCACAAAGGACAAGATCAAGAAATGTGATCTTCTAACAAAGAAGAAGAAGCACAATGATGAATACAACTTTCAGCTCATGATAATGCTTATTGAATAAGGTCATATTGATGATCATTAATCAGCAGCTATAGTCTTCAACTTCTATATAATAACTTCCTACAGAGAGCATATATGAATTTGTCCTACTAACCTTATATGTAACTTAATTGTATAAATTAAGGACTAGACTAGTATAATAAACACATACCAATCTTCTTCGATGAGCCCCCATACTTATTGAACCTCCCGTGTGCACGGAGCCACCTTTGTCAGACAAACGGGATGCCTTTGCCAATTCACTTTTCTTTTTAAATTCCTCAGAGTCCTAATACTCAATTAGTTTAATCCATATATCCTCAGTAATCCAACCTGGCATCTCTTTCTTACTTCGAGCTTCTCGAAGAATATCAGTCAACCTATCAGCACATTTCTTAAAAAAGACGCGTCGTACCTCTGCCTCACGTTCAACTGGCCAAAAACACTTCATCTGCAAATAATTAATTTGTTAGATTGGTAAAATATGAGTTAAAAAATGAAATAATTTATTTTACCCTAAATTCATCAAACATCCTATCCCTAATGTTCCATGGAACATTTGACCAGAACCTCCAAGATCCATGATAAAATGAACACATTGATTCAACCACAACTTTTGTAGCTTGAGTACAAGGATGAAACCTGCATTAAATTAAACATGTTAGAAATCAGATTTATAATTAATTAGAAAATAAACAAATAATACTTACCCAGTTTTATCAGGAACGATAATCAACCTCCCGATATCATCTAACTTTCCAACATTTGGAGGATCCTGAGCATGTATAGGAGGTTGTGTAACTGAATCACTATCAATGCATGGGGACGTTGGAGGGCTATCTACTCCAATATTTGGAGTATCATGAGCATGTATAGATTCAGATGAAGGTATGAAAGGGTGCTTTGCAGGCCGACTAGAAGATGTGGTCAAGCTAGGGGTAGAATAAGAGGGTATGCCAGGGGAAGATGATGAAGGAATAACGGGAGACGATGACCATTGAATTCCATGGGATGGAATGATCGGAGTAGATGATGGGGGTATGAAAGGTCTAGGTGTAGGCATAGATGGGCAAGAAGGTCTAGATGAAAACGTCCCATTTATGTCTTGGGAAGACACATGATGATAGTAAGGGGCAGAGGACGGAGGAGTATACCCTAGGTGTGGTATAGAGTATAGGGGAGGTGGAACTGAAGACGGGCATGTAGGTGGAGGCACATGCGAACCAGAAGGTGCCACTGGTGGAGAGGTAGGGTGACGACCTAAGTTACGTGAAACTTGTTTCTTATTCTTTGATTTACCTCCAGCAGCCATCTGAATAATACAAGCACAAGAAAAAAATAGCATGTTAATTCTCTTAGCAACAAATTTAAAAGCATAATTACTACATAAGTCAGAAAAAACAAACGTGTCAATTATCATCGTCGCTTGTTTCATTTTCATCATCCATTCCATCGCCATCGCTTGTCACATTTTCATCATCAGTTTCTTCCTCCTTGCTTGTTTCATTTTCATCAGAAAATTCTTCCTCCTCAATGAATTCATTTTCATCACCTGAATCTTCCTCCGCATTGGCCATAGATTTCCCAATTTCATAATTTTGTTCAATTGACAGATCAACTTCTTCGTATATGCCTTCACTATGCATCTCATATTATAATTACTTATCCACAATTTGTTGAACACTTGATATATCATTTTGGTATGCTACAACTAGTGAATCCTCGACTTGCACTCTTCCAACTGGCTTAGTTTTAATAACTACCCACCATTCATTCTTATTTTTACACGTTGACGGATAAGGAGCGTAATACACTTGCTTCACATTTTGTGCTATAACAAATGGATCATAGCTTTCATACTCCTTCACGTGCTTAACTTCTACTATTTTGTATTGTGGGTGTACCTTTGTACCTCTATTTGGTGTGGGATCAAACCACTTGCATCGAAAAAGTACCAATCTTTTCTTTGGCCAACCAACATACTCTATTTCTAAAATCTCCTGGAGCACACCATAATAATCAATATCCCCACCTTTGTCACAATCACCACCTTTCACCCATACCCCGCTATTAATGGTTTTCTTATTCTTAGATCATTCTTCCGTATGAAACTTGTATCCATTGACAAAATACGTAGACATGATTTTGACTTGTGGGGTAGGTTCCCAAGCTATATCACGCAAAAAGGGATCACATATACCATTTTTTGGATTATTAACCTATATAGAGTTGAAGAAAATCAATAAGTTAGAAAATCATATAGTGTGTAAATAATGAAAATTTTGTTACATATTAATTAACACTTACGTAATCTCTAAACCACTCTGAAAACCTAGGATAAACATCAGTATCGCCAAACTGACTCACAAAGTAACTGTCAGACATTTTACAATGTTTATTAGTTAAAAGAAGAATATATTATGCACATAGGTCAATAGTATAATTCCAAACCTACTTGTAAAACTGTTGAACATCGGGGCAATTCAGCAATACATGTGTTGTAGCCGATTTTTTTTCCTTATCAGTCCAACTTCTTTTTTGACGACTTCTCAGACCTCTACCCAATTGATTGAATATGGATATTGGGGGTTCCAAAGGATCATTATCGCCTTCATCATGCCGATTCGACCTATTTCTCAAACATGGAACATGATTCTCAAAATAATACGAACAAAAATGATAGGTTTCTCTAACTAGATAGGCTTCACATATTGATCCCTCAATCTTGGCCTTTTGTTTCACGGTCCGTTTACATTTGCCAATAATCCTGCATAGAACACTTCTAGATAGGAATTCTTTTTAGCAAAATACATGAAGAGAGAATAATTAATGGTCATTACCTCTCGAAAGGATACATCCATCTACATTGAACCGGTCCTCCAAGTCGTGCCTCTTGTGCAAGGTGAATTGGGAGATGTTCCATTACATTAAAGAAACCACATGAAAAAAATTTCCCTAGTTTATTAAGATTAAAGGAATATTACTTTCCATGAAAATTAGGTTTTCGTCCCTTAATGTGTTAGAGCACAAGTCCTTAAAAAACAAGCTTATCTCTGTGATGGGTTTCCATATTCTCTCAGGCAATGAACTAAATGCAATAGGAATTAATGATTGCAAGAAAATGTGACAATCGTGGCTTTTCATATACATCAACTTTCCTTCTTTCATGTCAACACATCTGGATAAGTTTGACGCATACCCATCGGGCATCTTCAAATTCCTAACCCAATCACAAATATTTCGTTTATCGTCCAGAGTGCATGTATAACTAGCCTTAGGCTTCACCATCCTGTTATTTACTTCTTTTAGTTCTAATTCTCTTCGTCTGCAGTATTCTTGTAAATCCATCCTGACCTTCAAGTTATCTTTTGTCTTGTTGAGTGAATCCATCTGCACACAAACCCAACCTAGCATTTCTTGGTTCATTAGAAAAGTCTGGAACCATCCTATCAAAATACTTCCACGCTTCTCCATCCGAAGGATGACACAAAACACCAGACGGCCTTCTATTTCCATAGTGCCATCTCATATAAGGAGCAGAACTCATTGATGCATACATCCTCTTTAATCTAGGTATAATTGGTAAGTAATGCATCTTCTTAACTGCATCTTTCTTACCTTTTGCATTTGTGACTTCCTTAAAACGAGACAATCCACAAATTTTGCACGCTTCTAGAGTCGCATCATCTTTATAGTATAACATACAACCATTTTCACAACAATCAATTTTTGTTGAGGAAAGTCCTAACTTGGAAACCAATTTCTTTGCATTATAGTAATTCTTGGGTAAGTTAATGCTCGGGCTAATTTCACTCATGAGCCCAATTATAGCATTCATGCCCGCTTGAGAAATATTCCAATCTGATTTAATAGTTAGTAATCTAACTACAATAGACAACTCAGAATGCATTGAGCCTTCATAGAGTGGACGACTAGTCGACTCTAATGATTCATAAAAATGCTTTGCCTCATCACTGGGAGGCTCAACAACATTTTTTTAGGATTGAACCCCTGGGTAAAAACCAAAAGCATCTGACACCATTTCATGCAATCGAGAATTTTCAACATTATTCTCCATTTGTGTACTTCTCTCACCACTAACTAGATTATGAAAATGAACATCACCAACACTACAATAGTTCTCTCCATGAACAGTCCACACATAATAATTTTCCCTAAACCCCTTGCTATAAAGATGGACTTTAACATTTTCCGATTGCAACAACTTTGTACACTTGCATTTCACACAAGGACACCTAATTGTTCCTTCGTTACGAAATTCAGGAAGTGTTTTTGCATGAGTAATAAATCCTTTAACAACTTCAACAAACTCTTCCTTTAATCCACAACGATTAGGATAATTTCTATTGTACATCCATCTACGATGTTCACGTTCCATCTAGTACACAAATACATACAAACAAATGAATAGAATTAGAACAATTTATTCATTTCAATTAGTATACTATTAATCTTGAATAGTATACCTTAAAGAACTCACTTAGTTTATAGTTAATTATAAATAGTATACCTTAAAGAACTCACTTTTATTCATCTTTTTATAAGTCAAGAAAAGGCTATGGTTCTAGATCAAATTACTATGAATGAAAAGTATTTTTTTCATAGAAATGCTCTTATTAAGTTCTTGAAATCAGTTTAAAAAATCAAACCAAGATTCTAACACATTCGCTATCATCCATAAATAAATTTAAACTTGGAGGATAGATATAACATTCACAATAAAGGATTTTTTTGTCAAGGTAAAAGCAATATAAATTCATGTAGTTGTTCTAGCAATTTAACAACTTAACTTACATTTAACAACTGAAATCAACTTGGAGATTAGCAAATGATGTTACCTCAAGACTTATAACCTGCTTTTATCTTCTTTCACACTTTCGTATCTTCACTTCCTGGTCATTTAAAAAAGTTAGAAACTTGTAAGCATATATTCCATGAAAATTATTTGGAGAAATAGCTATTAATGCACAAGGATAGAAAAACAACTTTACTATGAAGAACAGTGGAATTCCATGAAGAATATGGTAAAGAAAAGATGACAAAAGATGAAAAAATGATAAGCGATTCCAATTTTTGCCAGCCTTAACAATTTATCAGGAAAAAGAAACATCCAAACATTTATAATTTTCAACAAAAATCTAAACTTTACTCCATGAAAGCACTTTTTATCCTCACCTTTGCAAAAAATCATTAATTTATCCATCTATTTACTCTTCAGAAACCACTGCCCTTTGCTCAATAGCACCTTTCACCTTAAATTACTACCAGCAAGACTAATTTACATATTATGAAACAAAAATCTACCAAACTACCCCATTTTACTGTGAGTGCATCTAATCTAACTAAAGAAAACCAAACAAAAATTCACAATTTACATTTAAATAATCAGATTTTTCACAAACAATCAACTTAATCCATAATGCCAAATCATCCCTCACTTAATTCACACACACACAAAACAGAAATCTCAATTGAAAAAGATTACAAACATTTATTACTATATAATGGGATGATTTGCACTT